>APFE030596644.1:95995-115355 GCA_000404065.3 Pinus taeda
CATAAAAACAACTTAAATGAGATTTCCTTATTATGAAATATTATATAAAAATATGAAATTCAATATTCAAATAACGGTGATATATATATGTTTTTGAAATTAAATAGCATAGTCATATGAGTAATTAACCATAATAAAAAATTTTCATCAAGCTATGATTCAACATAGGCAGAGGAATAGAATCTATTCAATTAAAAATGCTGAAGGAGACAGAGTAATAGAACAGGAAGAGATCGAAAAGATTCTAGTTGATTACTTTAAAGGAATTTTGACAGAAAATCAATGGGATAGAGGAGAAGCTATCAATAATATTTGCAGAGAGATACCAAGATTAGTAACTGCGGAGCAAAATATGGCATTAATGAGGGCTGTGACAATGGAAGAATTAGGAGAAGTTGTTATGAATATGAGTAAGAATAAAGCTCCCGGTCTAGATGGGTATACGGTGGAATTCTTCCAGGCTAGTTGGAATTTTATGGGAAAAGATATATTAGAGTCCGTAGAAGAATCCCGAATGAGACAGCGAATATGGCCTGGAATAAATTCGACTTTTCTGACTTTAATTCCAAAAAGTAACAATTCGGAGGAACCACAGGGTTTTAGACCCATAGCCCTGTGTAACGTTGTCTATAAGATAATTTCCACTTTGATAATGAAAAGGCTGAAACCTCTCTTACCTAACTTAATTGCGCCTGAACAGACTGGGTTTGTGGAGGGACGACAGATCCTGGATGGGATAGTAGTATCTCAGGAGGTGATACATTCCCTAAAAATGAACAAATAGAAAGGGATGCTGATGAAGTTGGATTTATCCAAGGCCTACGATAGATTGAATTGGGACTATCTCAGAGCGGTTTTGGAAGCCTACGGTTTTGAGAGAAGGTGGATAGCATGGATTATAAGTATGATCTCTACTCCAAATTTTTCAATTCTGCTTAATGGTATTCCTACAGACTCGTTTAATGTCAACAGGGGAATTAGGCAGGGGGACCCAATTTCTCCGTTTTTGTTCATCTTGGCTATGGAAGGATTAAGTAGGAAAATCAAAAAGGAAGTTAGTGAAAGGAGACTCAGGGGTATAACGTTGTGGGGGAATAATTTGACTATTACACATCAACAATTTGTTGATGATTTGATGTTATTTGGCGAAGTGTCGCTTAAGGAGGTGAGGAACTTCAAGAGGATCTTAGAAGTCTTCAAGCACGCATCAGGTATGGAGATTAATAATGATAAATCTTGTACTTTCATATTTAATTCGCATGAATCTATCAAAACCCATTTAACTAGAGTTCTAGGTTTTAGGAAGGGGGAGTTACCCACGAAGTATTTGGGTATTCAATTGGATATAAACCCTAATCGGATTAAGAACTGGCAAAGTCTGTTGGAACGAATCAGGAAAATATTAGACAGTTGGTCATTCAGATTGTTGAATTTAGCAAGTAGAATTGTCTTATTAAAATCGGTCCTATTATCTATCCCCATATATCACCTGTCTATTATGACTGCTCCCAAAGGAGTTTTTGCCAAAATGCGAGAAATCTTTGGAAAATTTTTATGGGGCGGTCCCAAGCAGCAGAAGAAATGGACTCTGGTTTCATGGAAGAATGTAATTATGCAGAAAGAGGAAGGAGGTCTGGGCGTACGAGATCCTGAAATTGTAAACAACATTTTAGGGGCGAAATTATGGTGGAGATGGGTCCAGGGAGGAGATGATGTATGGAAAAGTATATGGTACCAAAAATATGGCATGCTCGACACTACTGAAGAACGCTTAAGAGTAGAAGAAACCCCAAGAGGTTCACAGATTTGGGATTTTGCGAGCAGAAACAGGGTTCTAGTTACGGACTATGCCTTATGGGAAATTCGTGAAGGAAACTCAACAAGATTTTGGGAGGAAAGTTGGCAACAACGGGGTATTTTGGATAGGATACAAACTCTTCAAGAAGTTAAAGAAACAACGCAAAGAGTGGGAATGAACTATGTAAGAGATTATTGGAAAAGAGCTGAATTAAACGATATATGGAGAGCTTGGAAAAGACCAGATGAATGGGCTGATAACATAGGTCAGGAGGCTCGGAAATTGTATGACAGAGAAATAGAATCAAGGAAAATCAAGGTTCGAGAAGGTAACGATATCCTTAGATGGGGTAAAGCAATGGTGGGTATGTTTACAGTAAAAGAAGCCTATTATTGGGCAACAAAGGAGGACAGAGAGGAGGAACCAGTAGGATGGAAAAAGATTTGGGAAGGCAAATGGTGGCCTAAAGTTACATGCTTTGCTTGGCTGGTATGCAGAACAAGGATCCTAACTTGGGATAATATGCAAAAACGAGGAATGATTGGACCATCAAGATGTGTTCTATGCACTAAGGAATTCGAAACTTAGGAGCATCTATTGAATAACTGTATATATACTAAGAGTATATGGGAGGAAATTAGAGTGCTCTTTGGTATGACGAAGAGGGATCCCTGGAGCATCAGGAATACTCTGTTTCAGTGGGGTAAAGGGAATTTCCAAAGTAAAGTTGTAAGGAGAATATGGAGTCTAGCACTTGGTTTTGTCATTTGGGCGATTTGGAAAGAGCAAAATCGACGAATCTTTAGGGATAATAGTTGGCAAGAGTCGAGACTTTGGGATGAAATCTGTCGATCGCTTAAAGAAACAGTTTTATCAGAAGTATGGGACGAAGAGGATTCGAGATTGAATGCGGAGGAACAGAGGATAGTCTCTAAATTAAACATGGAATTTCAGTTGTTTTATCCTAATACGGAGCAGAAGATTAGAAATGAAATGCCGAGCCCCAATCATTATAGGATGCCTGGTGAGCGACGCGTTAAACTAAAATTCGATGGGGCCTCAAAGGGTAACCCGGGACAAGCAGGTTTAGGTGGTCTTTTCAGAG
Organism: Pinus taeda; assembly: GCA_000404065.3. Lineage (NCBI taxonomy): Eukaryota > Viridiplantae > Streptophyta > Pinopsida > Pinales > Pinaceae > Pinus > Pinus taeda. Next base: position 98,899 of record APFE030596644.1, read on the forward strand.
ATAGTAGCGGCAATACGAGGTGGATTTATGCTGAAGGCGGAGGGGAAATGACGAACAACGAAGCGGAATTATGGGCAGTTTACCACGGACTCTGGATAGCAGTTAGAAACGATTATATGAGTCTCGAAATCGAAGGCGACTCACAAATCACGATCGATATGTTGAAGAAGTTAAGGGATGGGAAGAGCTAGATACATGTGTCGAAGAGTTGGCGGACAGCAGGGATCCTACAGGATATTGAGCAGATGCTGCACAGGATTGAGTATATAACAACAACCCATGTACTGTGAAATGGTAACCGTGCCGCCGATCTATTGGCTAATTGGGGTAGTGGAGGGCTGAACAGAAGCATAGATTGCAGCTGGATATCATTACAAGACGAACCAAGGTGGAATGAGTTAAAAACTATATTAAATCAGGATTATGATGACGCGACCGCACAACAAAGGAATAATTAGAAGACTCTGGATTATAGTAAGGAGGGGGAAGGACAGAGTATTTAATGCGCGATCAAAGCATTTGTAGGTTCAAGATTATGGGATTCAAGTCATGAAGGTTTGTAGCAATCAACACAAGGGAAGGTTCAACATCCCAAGACGGAAATCGGGCAAGGTACTGAGGAGAAGCAGTGGTTACGTCGGCGAGTTAGCACTAGTTTCCCATCATGGAAACGTATATGGAATGGGAATTAATGATAAAGACAGGCTGCAGCGAAGGTTCAAGACAACAAGGTGGCAGCATCACGATAAGTTAAGGATTGCATGTAATCGACCAAAGCCAAAGGCGAATCTACAAATGCAGTAACGCAGAGCGAGGAAGTGTAGAGAGGAATTACAGCAGTAGAAGGACCGTAAGATGGCGGAGCACCATGACAGGGGAGCAGGAAGGTGGACGAGGAGTAAAACAACAACTCCAGCGGCAAAAGGCAAGAGCACGGCTGAAGACGCTATGCAGAGGGTTTATTTTACTATACAGGATGACGAAGAGTTCGACATTCGTAATTTCTTTGCAGACGAGGAGCTTCAACGAGGTGTGAAAGGAAAAGCGGGTATGGGGAAGGCCCAAGAGAGGAAATCGGGGGACAGCGAGGAGGAGAGTGAGGATCCGGTAAAAGATGAGGAAGAGGAGGTGGAGAGACACGGCCGGGGTAGGGGAGCGCGGGGAAGAGTGAATCAAAGAGGGAGAGGGAGGCCTGTAGGACGAGGCAGCCGTGGCAATAGGAATGTGCGTTCGGAAGTGGAGGAGGGAGTAGCTAGTGAGGCAAGAGGAAGAAAGAGAGGTAAAAAAGACATGAGGAGGCGATTATAGGAAGCAGAAGCAGCATATGTTCTTGATACAAATCCCAATATCAGAAGGATGATAGAGCAGTTGGAGGAAGAAGCTATGCAGGAGAACTCAGATCCTGAGATGGAGGATTGGGAGCAATTTCTCCCTGATCCCAGACATACGAGAGGACGAATGTCCTTATATAAACAATCTTTACATGTTTATTGGGGCATGAAGCGTTTATTAGCTAAAGCTATGGAATAGGTGGCTCTAGAAATGGCTGAACTGATTCAAGGCATTCCAACCATGAAAAAGGAATTGAAAAATATTCAAGTGACTCTATTGGTGCAAGACAGAAAGATGGATGATATCATGCAGATGCTTCAAGCAGGGGGATTGGGTGTCAAGATAGAGAAAGAACCAAAGACAGATGCACCGAATCAGTAGAAGATGCAGCTGCTGCTTGGAGGTTTTTATATATACTGTTGTTTTGTTGTTTTGGACATATAGATGTTACTGTATCAGAAGGAAAACAATTTACCTTTAGTAAGGATAGATGCATATTTAGCGTGGATAGATAGGTTGGTGATATACTTTTTTTGGATGGCTTTGAAAAACTTTAGATGGTAATGAAGCCCGGTTTCCCTTAAGGGCGAGTGGAGACCTGTCCCATTTTGTAATATTTTCTGATTTCAGTAATGGAAAGTAGAGTATCGTCTTAGCTTAAAAAAAAAAATTAACCATAATAAACTTAAAATTTTCCAAATTAAATTATATCAGTAAAATTTGTTTAATTTAATTTTTTGTATGTATATTGTTTAAATAATTTAAATAAAATAATTAAACAAAATTTATTATCATAATAATATTTATGATGAAAAAAATATACCTCATTTATTTATCTCATCCATCTACAATATGTTATTAAACCAAAAAATCTAGAAACTTTAATTCTAAATAAAATCAATTAGAACATAATTATAATTATTACACATTCATCTTAATTTTAAATTTATAAAAAAATTATGTTCTCCATTGTTTTTCTTTCGTTTTATGCTTGACAATGAATTTCACCTCTATTCAGATATAAAATATTGGAACATCAATCGAAAGAAGGTTAAAATATATAGTAAGATACATGCCTTCCAGAATAGTTCATATGGTTATATGGTTATGGTCATCCCTGAAATATTAAAAAAACATTTACAAACACAATTATAATTATTGCACATTCATCTTAATTTTAAATTAATATTTAGGTTTTCTATTATTTTTCTTTTTTTTGTGCCTAAGCATAAATTTGATCACCTCTATTGAAATATAAAAGAACATGAATAAAAAGAAGGCTAAAATATTTGCGAGATACATGTTTTCTTTGTAAATTTATTTTAAACACTAAAATTTTATAGATAAGAATTGGTGATGGAATTTGTATTTATATTTTTATATTAAAATTATTTGTAAATCAATTTCAAAAATCAAAACTTTAGAAAGTTAGAATTAATAATAAAATTTATATTCATATTGCTTATAAATTTTTTAAGCTAAAAACAATATCCTCCTACACTTACTAACTTATAAATAACACCCTCTACTTAACCTCCTACAACACTGACATATGGATGACGCCCTCCCACACTATAGTTGTAGGGAGGGTAGGGTTGTAGTTATTAGGGAGGGAAGGGAAAAGACATATATTGTATTGGAATTTAAGCATTTCCATAAGCCCCATCATTGCTGACGTGGGCATAGAACTCTTCCAAGGTGACGACCCCATCTCCGTTGATATCGATGCACTCGATAATCTGTTGGCAGTCTTCAATGGTCGTGGGCTCTCCCAGGCTATTGAGCACCGCCTGCAGCTCGGCCGCGGTGATGCAGCCGCTCTGCTCCAGATCCAGCGACGCGAACGCGTTTCTCAGGTCGTCCATGTGCTCAGCCATGATATCCATGATGTCCCGCGTATTCAACTCGATGAATTCCTGGAGAACGATGCTACCGTCCCCGTCGGAATCCATGGCGGCGACCATGCGCTCAAGCTGGTCGTCCTCGACGTTCAATAAACCGAGTTGGCTCATCATGTTTACCACCTCGCTACACGATATCTTGCCATCCCCATCCTCATCGAACGCGCTGAATACGTTTTGAAGCTCCTCGATCCGCGCTAAAGCTTCCTGCTCGCTGGAAGGCGTAACGGCTATGTTGCGCTGTCCGCTCGACATGACGGATACTTTGTGTGTATGTATACGCAGCTTCAACTGTGAGTATGTGTTTCTTCATTTGTGTATATATAACATTTGTGATGATCACGAATATTTTGAGGCCGATAATGAACGAATAATAATACGTTTTTTCGGTCTGAGAATGAGAATGAGAATGAGCGCTTTTGCTTTTGCTTTTCCGGATATGGAAACTTTTCCTTAACTGTTTTTCTTGATATGCGACCCCTCTTTTAATTGCTTTATGGATTCCAAAGGAACAACTTTATTTACGCAGTGTCTGACAATTATGAAGCCAGAGGGCCTACAATTGTTAGACGAATAAAGCCAAGACAATAATACGCGATTCGGAATCCAAAGAGCATCTCTTTGCTGCGTTGATAAAATTAGAGATGCTGCGTTGATAAAATTGATTTGGTATATATAAAAATAGAGTTGGAGTATTCTAATGACGCTAAGGAATTGTTTGGACGGTCAAAAGTGGTTAGATTTTAGTTAAAAAAATTGTAAATGTATTGTTTGAAGCATGTTTTTCTATGGTGGAAATGGATTCAGCACTATCAAAAAAATTTTAAGGCACTTAAAATTATGAATTTTAACAATTTTTATTTAGACTTACAAAAATCCCGATCAGATTTTTTGAAAATATGGGCAGAATTTCCATAATTTTCCGAGCAAGATGAATCTTGTATACAATATCCATTGTGTTAAAATGAACTATGTGAATAAATTTTAATTTGTGAGTTGTGGTGAGTTATAAGATTTATGATTCTCTTTCAATCTAATAGTCATCCATAAATTTATATTTATTTATTATATATTTTTCGTATTTGACATATGTTATTGCATTAGTATTTATCTATTTGTTTTAATCTCTTAGAGCAATATTTTATTATTATTATATTATTATTTTAAAAATTCATTATATGTGATTAAGTAGAAGTAATATTGTTTTATATTTTTTTTTCTATTTTTTAATTCTTTTTCCAATAAAAAAAATGATATAAAAATGATATAAATTCATTTTAATTTGGTACTCACTAAGTGTTAAAAAAGATCAAATCTTTCAAGATGCAAATTTCAAATTCTGAATCAAAATTACATGCAAGGTTGCTACTCGAAACTTTTAGATCTTGGAAGTCTTATAACCTAGCAAATAATATATGTGTGTGTGTGTGTGTGTGTTGTGTGTGTGTGTGTTTTATATACTTTAAATTATATACCATTTTATATTAAAAATGAACATATTAAACATCTCTGTACAATTTGAAAAATATAAGGATTTTTTTTAATAATTTTTTTTTTTTTTATTATATAAAAATATGTTATCTAATAGGACTTTGAAGTTATGATATGTATAGCTTATACTAAATTATATATATATATAATATTATATATATATATATATAATATATAATATATATATATATATATATAATATTACAATTGCATATGATATGTATAGGCTATATATATATATAATATAAGACTGAATAAGAATGAATTAATACATCATACTAATCATAATATTTTTATATCCCTATATATCATTTCATATTAAGAATGATTACATATGTCTTCATCTTAAAATGTAACTTTCTTTTTAACTTTCAATTACATTATCTCTAAATAAAGTGGATGTAAAATTAAGCTAGAAATTGAAGTATTTTAATTGAAACAACATCTCCATCACACTACACTGCCCCCAATGCAATTAAATTTTAACATATTATAAGATTTATTTAAAAAATATTATAATTATCTAATATATATCGGATTTGAACTTTGAATCTCATGGTTTGGAGAATACTTCATAAGAAGACAATCTCCAATTGAACAACCCCCTAGATTTAATGTATTAGTTTTTATTTTGTCTTTAAACATAAGGTTTTATTAACCTTTTTCCATTATGCTTCCAACTTTCAATTCTACATTTATAGCACTCATTCCCAAAGTTGACTCCCTCGAGTCCTTTGATGACTTTAGGCTCATCTCACTGTGTAATATATCTATAAAGTGGTAAAGTGGTTTAGAGTATTTTTTAAGGATTTAATATTTTTCCTATATATAGTATAGTAGGCTCTGGTTTGAAAATTAATATGTATAGAATATAAGCAAATATTCAATAAAAAAACATGTAATTTACTATTAGAATTGTTATTTTTTTTGGTTAATATCATCCATTTAATGATATATATGTAAAAAATAGACAAATTTGTGAAATTTCGCCCCTAAAATTTTCCCTAAACTAGTTGCAAAAGTGTTTGCAAATAAGTTGACGCCCATCCTCTCTAAAGAAATCTCAAAGAAATACTTTTATTTTTTGGATGGAAGGCAAATCCATGAAGTGACTGGAGTGGCCCAGGAAGGCCTCCACAATACAAAGATTCAAAACCTCAAAGGATTTGTTATTAATATAGATCTCTCAAAAACTTATGACAAGGTAATCTCTCTCTCTCTCTCTCTCTCTCTCTCTCTCTCTTCTCTCTCTTCTCTATATATATATATATATATATATATATATATATATATATATATATATATAAGACTCCTTACTCATGTTGGTTTCAAACCAAATTTCATCTCTTGGGTCATGAGTTGCATTTGGATTGTTTCCTTTGCAGTTTTTATAAATGGCCTAGCCTCTACTTTTTTCATGCTCAATGAGAGCTTAGGCACGGGTGTCCTTTATCTCTTTTATTGTTTCTCTTATAGCAGAGGGTATGAGTTGTATCTTAACATAAGCTAAATGGAGGGGAGATTTCTAGGGAACTCTTATAGCCATGACTCTGACATCTTCTCACCTCTTGTTTATTAATGACATTATTATTTTATGTAATGGTTTTGTAAGAGAGGTGAGTAAGCTACCTAATATTTTGTCACTCTATGGAAGATCCATGAAAATTTCTAACAATAATAAAAAGTATACTCTCTCTTATAGCAATATAGAAAAGGAGAAGATAAGGCTTATCAACCAACACATTCCTTATACAGCAAGTCCCCTGGAAGAAGGCCTAAAATATTTAGGGTTCAATCTTAAACCAAACTATTACGATAAGGTAGATTGGTCTTGACTCATTTCTAAGATTGAGAAAAGGCTGAAAAGTTGGACTCTAAAGTGGTTATCTAGAGTAGGACACCTTGTCTTGCTAAAATATATTTGGAAGCAATTCTAGTCCTTTGGATGTCTCTCGCATGGGTCTTGAAATGCACTTTGGAAAAGTTAGAAGGTTATGTTTCAAATTCCTCTAGTCTGGGAATTAGGAGAAGGGGTTCCTTCCTTGGGTAAAATGGAAAAAACTAGCAGTTCCAAAGCTTGTGGGAAGATAGGGGCTTAAAAATGTCTTCATGTTCTTAAAGGCACTCACAACAAAATGCAATCAGAGACTGCTCACAACCAGAATCTCTATACAATGGTTATTACTTAGGAATATATTGCCCCAAGCTCTCGAAGGGATGGTTTAGGAAAAAGAATAAACTTTGAGAAAACATTTCATCCATTTGGAGGGAAATACTAAACTCGTTTGATATTATTGGAAATAGACTGGTATGGAAAGTTGGAAATGGTGAAAGAGTGAGAATTTTCTTTGATCCTTTGCCAAGGGAGTGGAGTGGGCCACATTCCCCCCCCCCCCCCCCCCCCCCCATACTTCTTATTGTCTTTTTATAGGATAGAAGCATCTCAAAATTAGCCCACATTGCAAATTAGTAAAAATCTACATTTTGGAGGAAAGGTTGGAAAACAACAAAGGAGTTAGTGTTAGAGGCATATTTCTTAAGGCTTAAAATGATTATATGAATGCCCTGACCAACAGTCACATAAGAATCATTAGTTGAGAGGATGATTTGGTTTGGAGCAGCTCCCTCATCGACCTTTACACCCCAAAGGTTGGCTATATAGTTCTAAATGTAGATAGATCCCCTGAAGAGCCAAAGTGGTGGTGAAGGGAAATAAGGAAATCAAAATGTCTAGTAGAAGTTATAATATTCATGTGATGCCTTTTGGATGAGAAGGTACCCACATGGTACATCCTTTAGAGGTGTTATTCCATAGGGCCAGGATGGTGCTCCATCTATAAGGAGGAAGAAACCAATGAACATGTGTTTAAGAAACTCTTTTTCTTTAAGTAAGTGTGGGATGTCTGCAAGTTAATGGAATGTTTCAACCATATGTGGGAAGGGTAAAACATAGAAACAACATGGAAAGATTCTGATTTGATCACTTGTGCATTTAGAGCACTTCCACTAATAATTTTTTGTGGTTTTTGGATGGCACACAACAAAGGCATATTTTAGGACAAATATTTAGTACTTGAGTGTCTCACTACTAAAGCCCTTGTAATTATGACCCATATTCCTCAGGAAAAAGGCACTTCCCCCTATAATTATAGCATATGAAAATACTAATCCCGCTAAGACATGGCATATTTTGATGGTGCTTCATGTGAAACAACAAATAGGAATGGTGAAAGTTTTCTACTTTTCTTGTTTGTCACACACTCTTTTCATGCAAAAATGGATTTTGGTCTGGGAACAAATTATTAAGAAGAATCACTGGCATGTAAAAACTTATTGCTTACGCAAAATAAAAGGGATGTACCCAACTACAAATTTTTAGAGACTCAATGCTTGTTATAAATTGGTTAATCTTATCTCAAAATTCCAGGAATCTACTCCTAATTCCTATTTTGGAAGATTTATAGCGGACTAAAGATTCATTTAACTCTTTTGAATTTTCTCATATATAGAGGGAGCAGAATGGGTTGTGAGACATACTTTGCAAATCAGGTATAAATATGGAACATGGTCAATGGAACATTTAGGAGCAACATGAGGGATCATCATATGAATTCCAGCACTGATTGTTTATCGAACAAGTGGGCCAAGACTGAAAACCATTATTTTATCTGTCTTTATCTAATGTATATTTCTACACATAATATGTGGATGTATTCAAATCATATGTTTATTTTTTCATTTGTTAAATAGGGTGATTTTTTTTTCTTTATGTAAAAAGAAATTGTATATTTGAATATCTCATGGCTCAACCTGATCTGTTGTAACAAGTCCCTAAAATTCAACTAAGTAACATTCACTATTTATTGAGTATGTCTTTTAACTATTTACACATCATCTTTGTTACTGGTAGCTTAGTTATTTCATTAACAATACCTAAAGGGAAAATAATTACAATTACCATTTCATATTTTTATTTTTACATTATGAAGCATTGATTTATATATGTTTCTCAAAATATAAATTTGGTTATGATACTTGGAATCTTTAGGCTATTTCCCCAATGTTCACATATCATTTAAGACATTTTTTTTATTAAGTCAATGGTCATGACCATGTTAAATCAATGACCTATAATAAGTCTATCCATAAGACATGTAATGGTTTTTAGTTACTTATTCGAGCACGACCTTGACTAACACCATGCTAAACTTTATAATTCCCTTCCACTCTACTTAGAACATCATTGAGATATAAGTTACTATGGCTCTACCTTATAACATCATATACATATAAGTTATTAAGGCTATATGCAAGGGAAGTTTTCTTTCAGCGCCTTGGTTTAAACATGGAAGCTTACAATTGTGTTTCCATCCATGTGATGGGGCCACATGGCTGGAAGCCTCAAGCTAGACCAATCCTTAGTCACGTGGAGTTGCATTTTGAATGGTGGTGATCTAATATGAATTATTGATGGTGGAGATTGATTCAAGCACTGCTAGGGTAATTGATTATCCCTTGCTCCTCTATTGGTTGCACCATTTGCATGTTTCTAGTTTTGAGAGTAGAGCTTTGCAACTATGGAAGAAACTAGGACACTAAGGTATAACCTCCATCGAAAGAGCTACCACCGCGAATTTGGTTTCATATTAAAAAAAATTGAGCATTATTTTTTCTATAACTGCCAACAAAGGTAAGGCTCCATGCCAGGTTTAAATGCTAAATTTGTATTTTCTTCATTTCACTTCCTACGCTTTCATTAAGTTATAATTATTTTTCTTGCATGAGTTCAGCATTGGGTTAATATCTTATTTCCAATTTTCTTTAGTCTTACAGAGAGTTTTGGACTTCCTTATTGTGGTATCAACAGTGACTACAAGGTTTTTCTATGCCTTTCAGCTTCTACCCCCGTGCATGACTTCTTGAGGTAAGGAAAGTTTTGGCTAGCATTGTTCTTTTAAAAACCTAGTTCTAGTGTATACAAAGTGACATCCTCCTTCCTTTAACTTGTTTACTTAACATAGGAACCCCATTTTTCCTTGGAAATGTCAAAGAATTATTCTTAACCTTTCAAGGGAAGTACCATTTTTTTCTACATAAGTTTATTTGGAATTCTTCTTTACCAATTTCATCACAATTATAACATCTAATTAAGGGTAATTTATTTATTTATTTTCAAGTTAGTCCCCAATCCATTCTTGGAATCTCAAGGGGAAAGGTACATTTGAGGGTTTACCTGTTATCTTTATGGTGACCTCTAGGTACTCACTTCCTCTTGCTTCATTCCATTCACAGGTCTCAGAGTTGTTTGACCAAGTATGCTCACGCTCTATCAAGCCAAGCCATATTCCATTTCAGTTCGTCATAGGAAAAGAATATCTAAACAATTGAGTGTTTTTATTTGATATGCTTATTATCTTGAAGTTATATATATATATATATTATATACATATATATATATATATATATATAATATATAATATATATATATATATATATATTATATATATATATATATATATATATATATATATATATAGGGCACATGACCTAACTCTTGTAGCCATAATAGATATGAGAATTGTATAAGGGTTTTCTTTTTTGCGTTGGCTGGGATACATTATGTCCATTTATTTTGGGCTATTATCGTAAAATAACGTGGTTGTATGCTTGATAACCTTGAACTATGGAATTATTATGATGTATTTAATTTCCTTTGTTTCATACTTTTACCGTGAATAGTGTATGTTTCACTATGAATACAAAGAATTATAATTCCTTGGTCTATTTATACACATGATATTTCTTTTACATTACTCTTTCCATCAATAAAGATTCAATTATGCTACTTTCTCAATTCTAATTAATTTGTAGTCTTTGACTATGAGTAGTATGCTTATATAGATAATACATATAGGGTTTATAGGATAAGTAAGTTTATAAGCCAGGGAACCCTATAGACTCCTATCATGGGTTTCTGCATAAGGTTCCCATAGAGATGCTATTAAAAAGAGAAAGGACTACATGCAATCACAGGTCGGCAATAAATTCCTTCTTGCCACCACCTTGATGGCATGCTAACCTTGTCTCAAACCTTAATGCCCTCTCTACTTATAACTTATTATTTTGTAACATTTTTTTAAACTGTATATATACTTATATTGTTATGGGTTCTAGTCAAATAAGTTCACCTATACACATATATACATTTTATACTTTCTGGATTAAATTTTGATTCACCCAAACCCCTTCCTTCCTTAATTTTTATGTTAAACTCTAAGTCACTCTTTCTATACAAATAGGAATTAGTGTTGGGCTCCTAGTTTGGGGTTCCTTCACTCATATTCCCATAATCATAGAGATATCTAGAGTTTGAAATTTCATAGAACAACCTTAACTTATATACACATCATTTCCCAAGTCTTCTTGCAATGTTCAATACATACATACATACATACATACATACATACATACATACATACATACACATATCTCTATATATATATATTCCATAAAAAAACATAAATATTAACAAACTAACTCTAACTGATTAATATGCAACAACCTTAATAAATGCACATAATATAACATTTCTCTATACATTCACATTCTTGTCCCCACTGACCTTGAAACTTCACATACTTAGTACCGAATCTTGAAATAACTCAATTACTTATCTAGAATTCCTGGAAATACAATAGAGGCTACTAAGTTCCTCCCAACTATTGAACTACAATTCTAGTAGATCCCCCTGAGCTCTAGGCCCATTTCTTGCTAGGAAAATATTCACAAATTTACATCTCCTCAACCCAAGCAATGTGTTATTAGTTCTAGGCACAGGTCTAGTCTTTATCTCCCATTGACACCCTGTTTTTTTATTTATTCATACTACCTTTATCTCCCACAGTCTCTATAATATATCTTCCAACCATGACACTTATATCCAATAATGATAGTTTTTTTGGTGGTCAAATCAGCCAAACAAGGTCATATCCCCTTGCAAAAATGGAGGATTTTTCATTTTTCTATGTTTTTTGTCCCTTGAAAAACCATAATTGATTCTAACTATTTCTTGGTAATTAGGAGTCTAACCTCTCATGTGGTGGCTCCTCTTGTATTTCCAAAATAATAAAAAGTAAAACAATGTTATGTTATTAACAAAAATAAATATCTTCTCATAAAATGTTTAATTTTCACTTTTTAGCTTTTTAGCCACATGTCAAACTTATAAAATCATAAAAGTATTTTTAAAATTGATTCACCAAGGGTATTACAGTTTCCCTCCCCTTAAGAGGGAACACTATCTTCATTATTTTCATACATTCATTTCCCTTGAATCAACATAGGAAAAGCCTTTTCATTTCTTCCTGCATTTCCTAGGTAGTTTCTTCAGGCCCAAATTGCTTCCATTGCACTTTAACATGAGAGATGGCACAATTCCAGAGTGTTAATTCCCTCCAGTCATAAATTTGTAGAGGCTCGACCTACAACTCACCTTTCAGTTTGACCAATACAACATTCCAATTGATAACATGGGCATCATAATGGATATGTCTAAATTCAAAAGAGACATATGAAATACATTATGAACCTTAATGTGTGATGGAAATGCTAGCTGGTAGGCCACTAGCCCTACCTTGGCTAGTATTTCAAACAACCCATAAAACTAAGGGACCAGTTTAGCATAATTCCCCAATTTTAAGGTACTTTTTTGGTCAAAATTTAATATATACATGTTTACCCACTAGAAAATCTTTGTGTTTTCAATTCAAATATGCATAACTCTTTTGTCTATCTTGAGCTTCTTTTAGGCTATGATTTATTTTCTTCACTATTTGTTCCATTTCTTGCAAAAGAACTAGTCCCAACAAAAGCTTATCTTCAGGCTGACTCCAACATAAGGGGGGTATGCCACTTCCTTCCATACATAACTTTGAAAGGGCTCATCTTGAGTGATGTTTGATAACTATTGGTATAGGAAAACTGAACTAATGCAAATAATCTTTCCATTTAGTTGCCTGGTTCATTATGTAAATGTGTAGCATGTCTTGAGGGATATGATTGATCCTTTCGGTTTACCCATCTATTCGTGGGTATTATGTAGTGTTATAGTTCAGTTGTGTTCCCATTGTTATAAAAAATTTCTTCCAAAAATTGGAAGTGAATTTCACATCTCTGTAAGATATGACAATTTTCGGTATCCTATGTAGTTTGAAAAAATCCTTCATGATTTTTTTTTTTTTTTTTCATCCGTACAACTTTGTAAGTAGATTGAATAGGTACAAATGAGTAGCCTTCGAAAATTTATCTACAACAACCATAATCCCGTTATGTTGTTTTCTAGTTTTAGGCTAACTAGTAATAAAATCTAATGAACATTAGAGGAAATTTCACATGAAATTTTCATGTACATAATATGTAAACCAATCAAATACTTTAAATTTAAAAAGATATATATATAAATATTTTGCAGGGAAAAGAAAAAAAACTATATTTTTTTTATTTTTTTTGGCTTATCTCTTTATAGGTTTGCTCAAATTTCAAGTATAGATGCTCGTTGGATGTAGAATTAAATTCCACATCCAATAGTACCCATTATGCATACCTATGATATGAAATACATTGATAAAAATTGAAGATACATTAAAAAATCATGTTCAACATGTTGTTTTAATGTATGCTCAATTTTTTTTAATCAATGTGGGCCTTCTCAAAGGTATGCATAACGGGTATTTGTTGGATGTGGAATTTAATTATGCATCGAGTGAGTGTCTACACTTGAAATTTGAGTAAACCTATAAGGAGATAAGCCAAAAAATACAATAAAATATATGTTTCTTCTTTTCCCTCCAAAATTCATCTCTTATTTTATTATTTTAACTATTATTTTATTATTTTTCCTTAGAAGGCCACTTTTAGGCTAAAATTTCCTCTAATGATTACCTACCACTTCCATTCTAGTATAGGCAGAAGGTTCAATAGTTTCACTGGATGTTGAAGTTCTACCTTTTGTTGTTGACATTCTTGTCATTTTTTCAAGTACTTGGATACTTCCTTCTTCATACCAAGCCAAAAAAACTCTTTTTTTGAGAGATGTAATGATTTTATGATAACGAGGGAAGGCTAAGAAGGGCCTTTTATGGTTCTCATCCATTATTAGTTGTTTAAGTTTGACCACACCAGGAACATATATTTTGTTTCTAAATGTTAGTAAACCATTTTCATTAATTACATATTATGACTATACTTCATGTCACGCAGAATGAGTCGATCTTGTGGACAAGATAGACATTCCTAGAATCTAATGAAGACCTAATGACAAACAAACCAACCAGACACTATCTTTCTCTAAATGTGCTTTATAAATAATGGCAAACAAATGTGTTTAAGGCCTACCTCATGTCCAACGCAAGTTTGGAGATGCCTTCGCTCCTTTGATCCAAGTAAGTTCCTTCGTCACAAACCTGTAAGCACAAACAAGGAAAACGATTAAATAGCACCTGAATATCCAGTATTATAAAACATATTCAACATGAAAGTCAAGGAGTCCATGAAACAAATAACATGAGATACTTGTTGAGAAAAATGAGCTTGATTGTATTAATTCAAAAGGAGAAGAACCTTACAACTTTTGCCTTAACGCTGTACAAGCTCCTCCCAGGGTCCAACAAGAAGTCTCCTCTACTTTGACAAGCTTCACTCACTCCCCAATGAAGCCAAAAAGGTATGTGATCTCTCCTCTTAAGCTCAAATAGGAAGTCTTGATTTCACTAGCATTTACCCTCAAAAGTTTAGCTTCTAACCCCCCCAGCCACTAATCCAATGCCTCAATTTTATAGTGCAATGGAGATCAGTTGCTAGCTCCTCCTTCAAAGGGATAGAGTCCTCCTTCAAAGGGATAACTCCTCTCAACAAGGGATTAGTTCCTCCTCTCATGGATGCATGAACCACTTGGAGCGAACAATCCATGTAACAAATGCTTCTAGAAAGCTCTAGAATTAACCCAAGATGAGTTTTTTAAGATAATGATTGCTCCTTTTGACTTTTACAAGGGTACGTACCCTTCCCTTTACATACAGAGCGTATAAGTACGCAGATATCCTGAACAGAAGGTGCGGGCCCGCAGGCAAAAGTGAGAGAAAGTGAGGAACCAGAGTTACATTGCTTTTTTGATGTCTTTCTCTCATTTCTAAAGCTTGTTTTGAAGAGATGAGGTTTGAGACTTGCTTAGGAAGCTGGTATAGGTGGTAATATACCTACACCGACTGCAAATAATCAAGGTGACGATATTTTTGTGTAACAGATTTCCCCCTAAAGTGCGAAGTCTGTAGTATATGAGGATTTTTTTTAATTTATCATATAGGAAGAGTGAAGTGCTTTATCATTTCGAGGATCATCTTGCGGAGAGCCCGGTTGGAACCTGTAAAAACATTCAATGCAAAATATATATATGAAATCATATCATCGCTGAGGTAGGCATTCCCATACTCAGATAAAAACTGACTAAGAGAACTGACTAGAAGACTAACTAATGCTCTGATATAGGAATGATCTCGTAACACATCATAAGTACAGACACATGTGGACACAGTATGGACGCAGCCATCTGTTTATGAATAGTCCATAATATAATGAATACAAAATTCCTCGCAACCTGGATGGTGGAAACTAGATCCAGGTTCTTCATTTCTACGTCCCGAAACAGTACGATTCTATCCATGCGATTGAATGTGTCGAAGTCGAACATGGTAGAAACCGCTTGATTACCAGTCAATGATGTAAACTGTTAATAAGCGTGAGAGAAACCACCAATAATGACAATGGTTCTCAAAGTACCCAGTACAATCCATGAGATGTGATAAGATGTGTTGATGTCAAACATGTCATGGAATCCCTTGATCGAAAGTCAATGATGTAAACTGTCGTCAAAGGCGAGAAACCTGCCATTGAGGCATGTAGATCTCAAGGTACTGACGATTCCTAGATCATCTTTCTATGTAATGAGTTGAAGTCGATAGAAACAACCTGCGTATACGCGTCTTTACTTCTCTTAAACTGCGTGTATACGCGCCTTCGCTTCATTGAACCTGCGTATAGATCTATAAAGGACAACACACTCTTCCAGATATTCAATCACTAGTTAACCCAAATTATCAGTTTTATAGATCAGACAAGCGCCACATCAAGCAGATCAAAATCATGCAGAGATACTATCATTTAGGTTTAAAGATTATGACCCATGAATAGACCTTATCCTTCCTTTTGCGCTAAGGTTCCTCCTTCCTTCAGATCCAGATCTGCATCACCATCCAATATACCAGTTCTAGCACTTTATCATATCTTCAATAAGTATTCAGATGGTAATTTGTCACAAGATCTCCTTCCTCTTTTATAGTCTTAGGCCTTCCCCAATACCATGGTCCAAAACCATAACATTTCAATACCATGAACCCAAAACTAGGGATCGACACATTTGACGAGATACCATGGTCCAAAACATAGGTTCAAGTTCCAAGATCTAACTGCCATGGACCAAAAGAATGATCACCAACATATACGCACTTTTGAAATGTATAACCCCTGTGTATACGCGCCTTCGTCTAGATTAACCTGCGTATATGTCTTTTTCTACTTTCTGAGTGCCTGAACTGAGATCTGTTACCAAAGAAGGTTGCCATCAAGGACAACACCTGTGCCATAGCCCCAAACCTGTGCCATAATGCCAACAATCTCCCC
>APFE030596644.1:118652-174019 GCA_000404065.3 Pinus taeda
TAGAATTAACCCAAGATGAGTTTTTTAAGATAAAGATTGCGCCTTTTGACTTTTACAAGGGTATGCACCCTCCCCTTTACATACAGAGCGTATAAGTACGCAGATATCCTGAACAGAAGGTGTGGGCCTGCAAGCAAAAGTGAGAGAAAGTGCGGAACCAGAGTTACATTGCTTTTTTGATGTCTTTCTCTCATTTCTAAAGCTTGTTTTGAAGAGCTGAGGTTTGAGACTTGATTAGGAAGCTGGTATAGGTGGTGATAGACCTACACCGACTGCAAATAATCAAGGTGACGATATTTTTGTGTAACACTTCATGATAAGTTTTATTTTTCAACCTTTAACAAATCTGATTAGAATATTTATATTCTAAAGTTGTTGTCTCAATTTGTTTTACAAAATTTGTTTCAACAATACTTACTATTACCTCACAAATTTGCTTCAATCTTCAACTTAGTGTTTCTGCCACTTTATTTTCCTTCCCTTTTATATGCTTAATGTCAAAGTCATATTCATTCAGAAAAGCTATCCATCTGGTTTTTTTGGAATTCATGTCAGGTTGGCTGAAAATATATTTTAATTTCAAATAATTAGTAATTAAAGTAAGCTTCTTACCAATTAAGTAGAGCCTCAACATCTTAATTGCAGGAATAAATACAACTAATTCTAAGTTTTAAACTATATAATTTCATTCAAGGTCCTTTACTTTTTGAGATTCATAAGCTACCACATAATTTTCCTGCAAGAGTAGTCCTCCCAAACCTTCCAAACAAGCGTCGGTACTATAAAATCTTTATCAATATCTATTATTTTCAACACATGCAATAGTGAGCATATGCTTCAACTGTTAAAAATTCTCAACAATTTTTTATCCACTCAAATTTAACCCCTTTCTTTTGCAAAGAGGTTATGGGGCAAGAAAATTTGGAAATCCCCTCTATAAATATGTGATAGTATCCTGCGATACCCATAAATGATCTAACAACTACCACATCCTTATGAATTTTCCAAGTAAGAATGTATTTTAACTTTTCAATATCTATCGGTATTCCATCGTTAGATATTACATGTCCTAAATATTGTATTTTATCTTGATAAAAGTTGCACTTGTTGAACTTAGCATATAACTGATGATCATTTAGAGTCTAGAGCACTATTTCTAAGTGTTGTTTATGCTCATTTGGTGTCCTTAAATAGATCAATATATCATCAATAAAGATTAGCACAAATTTATCCAGAAACTTGATGAAAACACTATTCATCAAGCACATAAGGGTATTTGGTGCATTCATGAGGCCATAGGGAAGTACTATGAAATCATAGTGCCCATATCAAGTTTGAAAAGATATTTTAGGAATATATTCTTCTTCAATCCATAATTGGTGGTATCCATACCTTAGATTTATTTTAGAGAAAATAGTTTACACCCTCACTTGGTCAAGTAAATCATTGATTCTAGGCAATGGGTATTTATTATTAATTTTTATATATACAATTGCATGTAATCAATGCATAATCTAAATTTTCCATCTGTCATTTTAACATATAATATTGGTGCACCCCACAGCGAAACACTCGGTCTGATATACCCTTTATTTAATGACCCTTTAAGCTACATTTTTAACTCCATTAATTATGGAAACTCATTTGTTAAGCTACCTTAGATACTGATGTAGGACCCTAGTATTAGTTTTATAAAAAATCAATGTCTCTCTTATGTGGAAAAGAAGGAATTTCATATGGGAATACATCATGATATTCCTGAATTACTTCCAGATCATCCAATGGTTAATCTTTTGTTTATTGTGAATGGTCCTCTACTTGAATTGCAAACATTGGACACTGTTTTCTTAGAAACTTTTTTAACAGTAAGGTGGATATTTGTTGAACAAAAAAGGGTCTCGGTATACCTTTTACAATCTAAATTTATCCATTATCCATGGTATAGGTAGCAATTTTATAAAAAAAAATAACAATCTCTCTATGGCCCTCTAACGAATCCAACCCCACTAGTATATCATATGAACCCAAAGGGAGAATGTTCAAATTTATAGTGGTTTTACTTCCATTTAAACCAACAGGACATGTCTTCACCCAATTAGTGACTTTCCTCTTTGTGCCAGTATCCAACTAGACCAATGAAGAATTTTTGTACCTTTCTAAGTTTAATTTACATTTTTTTCACAATTTGGGGAATAATGTATAACTCAAACTACCACTAGGGTCTATCAAAATAGAATCAAGTTCGTTCAAAATTTTACCTTCTATCTCCACCATGGTGGTTCATGTTCCTCATGGATTCTTCGAATGCTACATCAATCTGAGGAATGATTATGACCACATTTTTTTACTTTGGAGGCCTCTTGAATATTCTATAAATTATGCATATACTTTGTATTATAGGGACAATCCTACAAAATATGAGGCTCTCCATAACCCCAACATTTTAATAGTTCCCTTTCCTTCCCACTAAATCCTTTATTGTTTGTGTGTGGCTATTTATATCTAGTCTCGTTCTCAGTTCTTTATGCTTGATTATTATGTTTGCTCAAAATTATGACATTGGATACCCTTACCAAAATTCTTAAAAGGACCAAGTTTTACTCCCTTTTCTCCCTTTGAAAATTTGTCTTTCTTTTTATTGGGCTACAATTTCATATTTTCATTTCTTTGTTTAGCCTATTGATGATAGATTCTTTCTTTTCAAATGGCCTCATCCATAATTTTGGGGTTAGCATATTCAATTATCTCTTTAAAAGAAAGAGGAAGGCAATTAATGAGATGTTATACCTTAGCTTTTTCTTCTACTATATACAACTCATATCTTAGAAGATGAGTAAATTTCGTCACCAAATCATCCATGTCATCTGACCAAGTTTAAAATTGTGAAATTATTTGGCCTTATTTTCATAATATTGTTCAGTTAGATATTTTTCCCTAAAAGATATTTGAAATTCCTCCTAATTAACATTCTTATTCTCTAAATTGTGCATTGTTTTGACTTCTTCCCACCACGAGGAAGCTTTTCCCTGTAACTGGTATGTAGCTAATTTAGATTTGTATTCACTAAAGTAATCATAGAGTTGAAAATATCAATTGATATTAAGCATGCATGCCTCTGCTACTTCTTTGGACTCTCCATTGTAGGTTTGGGGTCTAATTTTCTTGAATTTCCCCATTGCCAATAGAGGTAAGGTTCCATGTTAAGTTTAAATGTGAAGTATGTCTTTTCTCCATTTCACTTCTTGTGCTTTCCTTAAGTTATAGTTCTTTTTCATACATGAGTTTAGTGTTGGGATAATTTCTTATTTCCAATTGTCTTACTCTTTCAAAGATACGTGGGCTTCCTTTTCATGGCTTTGACCTTCGCCCCCCACCCTCACAGCGTCCTAAAGTAAGGGTTTTGGCTAGTACGTTTCTTTTAAAACCCTATTTATGGTGTATTCAAAGTGACTTCATCCTTCCTTTAACACACTTACTGAGCACAAAAACCCCATTTTGTCTTGGTAGTGTCGAGTAGTTTTACCTACACTTTTAAGGTAAGTACCAGTTTCTTCTACAAAAAATTATTTGGAATTCTTATTTACCAACTTCATCACAATTTTGTCATCTAATTAAGAGTAATTTTTTTTTTCATGTTAGTACCCAATCCATTCTTGGAATCTTAAGGGAAGAGGTAAATCCAATGGTTTAATTTCTATCTTTCTGGTGACCTCTAGATAATCACTTCCTCTTGCTTCATGCCTTTCACAAGTCTCAGAGTTGTTTGTCCAAGTACTCTATATAAAAAATCTATAGTCCATTACAGTTTTTCTTAGGAAAAGAATATCTGAAGAGCTGAGGGTTTCTATTTGATATGTAAGTTATCTTGATTTTTTTTATTTTTTATTTTTTTTTAAATATAGAGCACAAGACCCAACTCCTGTAATCAAAATAGTTATGAGAATTAATGTATAAGGGTTTTCTCTTGTGTTTTGGCTAAGATACACTATGTCCATTTGTTTAGGGCTACAACCTTAAAATAACATGGTTATATCCTTGATAACCTTGAACTATGGAATATTTATGATATTTAATTTCCTCTAGTGCATATGTTTACTGTGAAGATTTTATGGTTTCACTATGAATATTGGGAACTATACTTCCTTGGTTTGTTTATGTGCATTATATTTATTTTAAATTACTCTTTGCATGTATAAAGATTTGATTATGCTTCTTTCTCAATGTTAATTAATTTGCAGTCTTTTACTATTAGTATGCTTCTATAGATAATACTTATGGGATTTATATTATAAGTAAGTTTATAGGCCTGAGAACCCTATGGAATCTTGTCATGGGTTTCCGTGTAAGGTTCATGCAAAGCCACTATTATAAAGAGAAAGGACTTCATGCACTCACAATCTGGCGAGGAATTCTTTCTTTTCACTACATTGATGGCATGCTAATCTTGTCTCAAGCCTTAATGCCCTCTCTAATTATAACTTAATGTTTTGCAACATTTTTCTTTTAAACATGGTGTACATGTACTTATAATATTATGGGTTCTAGTAACATAAGTTTGCCTATACACATATATACATTTTATACTTTCTGGATTAAATTATGATTCACCCAAACCCCTTCCTTTCTTAATTTTATGTTAAATTTTGAGTCACTCTCTCTTTACAAATATAAATCAGTCTTGGGCTCCTTGTTCTAGGTTCCCTCACTTGTATTCCCACAATCAGAGAGATATCTAGCATTTTAAATTTCAGAGGACAACCATAAGTATTTTGCACATCATTTCTTGAGACTCCCTACAGTGTTCAATATACACACACACACACACACAGGCACGCACACAAGCACACACGCACACATGCACACAAGCGCATGCACACACACACACATACATATTTGCAAAAACCATTATTATTTAAAAGCTAACTCTCACTAAATAATATACAAGAACCTTAATAAATGCTCATAACAAAATATTTCTTTATACATTGTCATTCTTGTCCCTTATGACCCTGAAACTTCTCATACTTAGTACCATATCTCAAAATAAGTCAAATAGTTATCTAGAATTCCTAGAAATACAGTATAGGCTGCCACATTCCTCCCAACCATATACAGTTCCATTAGTTCCCCCTGACCTCTAGGTTCCTTTCCTTCCAGGAAACTAATCATAAATATTTCATATATTTACACCTCCTCAATCCAAGCAATTCCTTGTTGGTTTTGGGTGGAGGTATATTATTTATATCCCACTCACACTTCTTTTATGTCCTATAATATCTTTAATACATCTTCCGTACATGTAATTTATCTCCAGTCATGTTAGTTTTTTTATGGATAGATCACCCAAACTGCATCATATCCCCTTGAAAAAATGGAGGAATTTCCATTTTTCTTTGTTTTAATGCCCCTTCTTGGACTATAACTGATTTTGACTATTTCCTAGCAGTTAGGAGTCTAAGCTCTCATGTTGTGGATCCTCTTGTATTTCCAAAAAAAATATTAAGTCAAACAATTTTATGTTATTAAAAAAAATATTTACATTCTCATAAAATATTTACTTTTCACTTTTTAACTTTTCATCCACACATCAAACTCATAAAATCATAAAAGTTTTTTAAAAACTAATTCACCAAGGGTATTGCATTTCCCCTCCCCTTAAAAGGGAAAATTTCCCTTGATGTTTTCAAACATTTTTTTACTTTGAAAAAAAATAGGAAAA
Source organism: Pinus taeda (assembly GCA_000404065.3). Lineage (NCBI taxonomy): Eukaryota > Viridiplantae > Streptophyta > Pinopsida > Pinales > Pinaceae > Pinus > Pinus taeda. Next base: position 124,372 of record APFE030596644.1, read on the forward strand.
TCCTTTTTCATTTCCATCTCCTAGGTGGCCTATTCATGCCCAAAGTTTTTCCATTTCACTTTAACTTGGGTGGAGGTTTGATTCTGAAGTGTGTTTTACCTCTGGTCCAAAATTTATAAATGCTTGACCTAGAACTCGCGTTTTGGATCAATATGTACAAAATTCTAGTTGATAGAATGAGTGGGATCATGGATATTCCTTTTCAAAAGAGACACATGGAATACATTATGAACCTTAATGTCAGTTGGCAATGCTAGTTGGTACGTCACTAGCCCTACCCTGGTTAGTATTTCAAATGACCCACAAAATTGAGGGGCAAGTTTAGCACAATTCCCCAATTTTAAGGTACTCTTTTTTGGTAGAACATTAATATATACATGTTCACCCACTTGAAATTATTTGTGTGTTCTCTTCAAATCTGTGTAATTATTGTGTCTGTCTTGTACTATTTTTAGGTTCTGCTTTATTTTCTTCACCATATATTCCATTTCTTGCAAAAGAGCTGGTCCTAACAAAAGCTTATCTTCAGGTTGACTCTAATTTCATGGAGTATGCCACTTCCTTCCATACATAACATCGAAAGGGATTATCTTGAGTGATGCCTGATAACTATTGTTATAGGTAAATTCAACTAAATGCAGATAATCCTCCCATTTAGTGGGGTAGTTCATTACATATATGTGTAGCATGTCTTCAAGGATCTAATTGATCTTTTCATTTTACCCATATATTTGTTGGTGTTATGTAGTTCGTAAGTTCAGTTGTGTGCCCATTCCTATAAACAATGCCTTCCAAAAATTGGAAGTTAATTCCACATCCTTGTCAAATAAGATATTTTGCAGTATCTCATGTTGCATGAAAACTTACTTCAAGAAAACTTTTTCCACTTGTATAGCTTTGTAAATAGATTGAAAAAGTATAAATTGAGCATCCTTTGACAATTTATCTAAAAAAATCATAAGCAAGTCATGCTATTTTCTAGTTTTAGGAAACCCAGTAATAAAATCTAATGAAATTGCCTCCCACTTCCATTTCGGTATAGGCATAGGGTTGAAGTGTCCCGCTGGATGTTGATGCTCTACTTTTAGCTATTGACATTCTTGAAATTTTTCCAAGTACTAAGCTACTTTATTCTTCATATAAAGCTAGAAAAACTATTTTTATAAGAGCTGTAATGATTTTATGATAACCAAGGTGAGCTGAGAAAGGCCTTTTATGGTGGACATCTAGTATTAGTTGTTTAAGTCTGACCACATCAGGAACATAGATTTTGTTTCTAAATGTTAGTAAAAATTTTCATTAATTGCGTATTCTGACTATTCTTTGTGATTAGTTTTATTTTTCAACCTTTAAAATTTGGTTATAATCTTTATCTTCTAAAATTGTTGTTTTAATTTGTTCTATAAAATTTGTTTCAACACTGCTTTCTGTTATCTCAAAAATCTCCTTCAGACTTCAACTTAGTGTGTTCGCCACTTTTTTTTCCTTCCCTTTAATATGCTTAATGTCAAAGTCATATTCACTCAAGAAAGCCATCCATTTGGATTGCCTGGCATTCATGTCAAGTTGGCTGAAAATATATTTTAAACTCAAATGATTAGTAACTAAAGTAAACTTCTTAGAAATTAACTAATGCCTCCATATCTTAACTGTGTGAATGACTGTAGCTAATTCTAGGTCATGAACTACATAATTTCTTTCATGGTCCTTTAATTTCTGAGATTCATAAGCTACTTGTGATATTCCCACTTAGCATTTTGCTAAGTGAAATATCAATTTTGGCCAATTTTTCCATAGTGCACAGTTGTACTTAGGAAATGTGGGATTAGAGGCCCCACATATGATTTTTGACTTAGAAGCACCCCAAACATTAGAGTTGGGGGGGAATTGTAGCTTTAGTGGGGTGTGGGAGGCCACCTCATGGGAATTTCGACCCACATGGGGAATGTACATGCCTTGAAGGGAAATTTGGTGGGAGGAAATCAAGGAGGGGCCTCATGAGGGTGTTGGAGGCACCTTGACAAAAAGGAAAGGAAGACATTCATTTGGTCATTCAATCATCTATTTAGAAATTGTGTCTTTGACATAGCACGCTTGAGCTGAAGCCAAGTCTGTAGTGTTGTTTAACACACAAGTATCTCTGAGCGGAGATCTCAAGCCTTTCTTTGGTGGAATTTGAGTACTAGCCCAAGGAGGAAGTACCATCCTTTTCTAGTTGTTCCAGCAGTGGGGTGTGAGATTTGCCTGGAGGAGACTTAGCTAGTAGTGCAGGGATTGTGGAGTTCTTGTAGGAGGTTCACTTGTGAGCTGAGTTGTGAAGGATTTTGGTTTTGAGGTTTGAGGAGGAGTCTAGGAGAGCATTTTCTTGGAGTTTGCAGCCATTTTTGGGAGCCATTGTAGCAGGATAGACATGAGGGCCAAATTTCTTAGCAGCAAATCCATAGAGACAAAAGAGGGCTGAATTTTTGAGGTCAACCATAACCCAATTCCTTCGTGGGTTATTCTGGGTATATTGAGGAGAGTCTCTGGTTAATTTTTCAAAAAAATTTGAGCACTATAGGAGGGCCTAGAAGCAAATCTTATCACCCAGCAACATATTTCTGGGCAGTTCAATGTAGAGCCAGGAGACAGAGAAACAACCTACTGGAGGGGAATTTCCTGATGTCATTTGAGCTTAGCTATATTTCCTTAAGAAAGCCCAGCTGAACTCTTTCCAACACCTAATTTTACCCTCTTCATAAGTTAATAAAATGGCTCAGCAACACAGTTTTGGTGCATTTCTATGATCTAATTCGTGTGTTTAAATTTTGTGGCTTTTTGTCTATGTTTTCTTTTCATATTTACTGTAAATTTTCCCTAGGAATATTATAGTGGTATCAGAGCTCATAGACTTGGCTTAGCCTGTGGGAGCAACATGGTCTATGACACTGGAGGATAAGGGAAATGTGACTTACTGGAGGCAGAGGTATAGGAGCAGATAAAGGAAGTTGTAGATTACCCTAGATCATGTGAGAACGGAACCAGAGGTTGTGGAAACAAACATGGGGGACAATGAGGGAGATAAAAGGAGAAGGGATGAGGGTTTTTCTCATCTTTTGTTCAAGGCAGTGTAGGACTTTCCCAAGAACATTGAATAACAATGAAAATAAGGAAAGGGAGTCCAAGGGGATTTCAAATTTGGGGAAGGATCTGGCACTTCACAACACCACACGTCCCTTAATCCCTACATGCCTCATATTCCAAAAGCACCCCTGGGTCCACCACTCCCACGTTCCTAACATTGTCTAGAGTTGGTGGGCTACAAGAGCATGAAGATATGCCTTATGGGGACTATTTCTTGGAGTATTAGTCCTATGGACCTAATTTTTGGAAAGCCATCACTTTTAGGGATTTTTTCCAGTTGAGGGGCAACAATAGGTCTAAGGGACAAAGTGGAGGAGGCTACACGTAGGGGAGAGACTTGCAGCGCATTATGGGGAGGTTATTTATCCCAACTTTCGATGGATCTTCCAAGAGCTCAACCAAAGCATGGGTCAAAAAGATGGATGCCTATTTCCAGTTGAATTAAATGACAGACCGAGAGGCAATCAAGATTGCCACATCTCATCTGGGGGGGGGAATCTCATGATTTGTGGTTCCATGGGCTAACCATGTTAGGACATGCAGGAGTGACCACTTATGATGATTTCACCAGGAAGGTGTTGGATAAGTTTGAGAGGAAATATCTTCAGGAGTACTTTGGGGATCTAATAAGGCTCAAGAAGACTGGACATATATTTCAGAGTTTCTAAGGTTGTTTGTGATGGTGTCAGATTTGTCAAAGGCTAGGAGGATCTACATGTTTGTGTAGGGGCTAGCAAATCCATTACAGGGATTAGTGAGGTCCAATAGGCCCACTATGTTGCAGGATGCTGTAGGGAGAGCCTAAGACCTACATGATGCCCTACTTGGAACTCAAGCACCACTACCTCCAAAACAGGGTTTCCAAGAGAGCGAAAGAGACACTAGGGCTCCACCATTGAGGACCAATCAGGGCATGGACAAATGGATGAGGAGACCAGAGAGACCTTCAAAGGAGGAAGTGTGTTTCACATGTCAGGAGCCATGGGCACCAAGTTACAAATATGCAGTAGGCAAGGCCCATTACATTGAGGTCTCTTCTGACAACGATGCAAAGGATGAGACATAATTTGAGATGGGTGGAGATGACAACGCAACACATCAAGAGGGAGGCCACCACCACCACCACTGATAGGGGGAGCTTCCTTTTCACCTTCTGAAGGGGTTCTTACATCACTCTGTGGGGTACCCAATTTTTTGACCCTAAGGATCAGAGGCACTATTCAAGGGAAACATGTTTCAATTATGGTTGACAGTGGGGTTACCCACAATTTCATTGTTTCCTAGTTGGTTCAAAGGAGGGGAATCACAATTGAGGAGTTTGAGGGAATCTTAGTTCTTGTTCTTAGGGATAGGACCATGCAATGCACACACTATGTTCCTGCCTTCACAATGACCATGGGGAACTACTCCATGACATATCACTTCTTTGTGGTGGACGTACCAGACACCAACATGGTGTTGGGTGTCTAGTGGCTCTATTCACTTAGCAGAGTCACTACTAATTAGAGAAAGATGGAGATGGATTTTGTAGGGTCAGATGGCAACTAGTGTTGCTATAGGGAAATTATGCATTCCTACACACCATAGACTGTTTTGGCCCATGGGATGGAGGTTGATCTTATACATGGGGACATTGAGTGGGATGTGGAGTTGATAATTTCAAAGGCTAGGAGTAAGCCCAAGCCACTGCACCCAAATATCTGGAGACATACCGCTCGATCAACCACCTGACCGGGGATTTGAGAATACTATTGAGTTGGAGTTGAGGGTACATGCAGTGATCACTATTACTTACCAACATCCCAGGGGATACTAGGATGAGATAGAGAGGGCTATTTATGAGTTGTTGGCACTTGGGCACATGAAGCCTAAATCTAGCCCTTTTTCTTCATCAGTTGTTTTGGTGAAGAAGAAGGATGGGTCCCTAAGGATGTGAATTGACTAAAGGACCCTTAAGAAGAAGACCATGAAGAATCACTACCCTATCACGTGCATATATGAGTTGATTGGCGAGTTAAGGGGCGCAAAATTATTCATTAAGATTGATCTACACTCAGGGTACCGCTGGATTAGGATAAGGGACCAGGATGTCCCTAAGACTGCTTTCAGGTGCCACTATGGGCACTTTGAATTCCTAGTTATGCCCTTTGTCCTAACCAACACACCAGCCACTTTGTTTTCTTGTATGAACCACATGTTTTGTGGGCAGCTGTGGAAGTTTGTGTTGGTGTTCCTTGATGACATCTTGATCTACAGTCGTACATGAGAGGAGAACTTGCAACACTTAGAGACAATATTGTGCATACTGGAGGAGCACCAGTTCTATGTAAAGTTGTTGAACAAAGATGCTCTACCTAGGGCGCATCATTGGGGATGATGGAGTTAGATTCCATGAGGATAAGTTTAGGGCCATCTAGGATTGGCTAGAGCCCAAGAATGTAACAGAGTTGAGAGGATATGTGGGCATATGCGCTTACTATAAGAGGTTTGTAAAGGGCTTCTCTTAGTTGGCAACAACCCTCACTAATTTAACGAAGAAGGGGGGTTTTTGAGTGGATAACTATAGGGCAGGAGGCTTTGATCACTTCAAATAGGTTATGAGTAGTTGTCCCATATTCAAACTTCTAGATTTCACCCAGGCCTTTGTGTTGGAGTGTGATGCATCGGGGGAGGGTATTGAAGCAACTTTGATGCAAGGAGGACACCTCATAGACTTCGAGAGCCGGAATTTATTTCCCCATGAGAGGTTGTACTCTATTTATGAAAAGTATATGTTAGCCATCATGCATGTGCTAGCCAAGTTCAGATAGTACTTGGCGGGGAATTGATTCTTGGTCAATACTGACCACAAGAGCCTTAAGTTTCTTTTGGAGTAGAAGCAATTTTAGGAGAGACAGAAGAAATCGACTTTGAAATTGAGTATGTCAAAGGGAAGAACAACGTGGTGGAAGATACATTGTCTGGGAGACCGACTGCCCTTTCACTAATGAGCACAGTACCTAATTAGAGGGTGCAGTTTACTGGTGGATGAATCCAAGGACCGATTTGCATGTGAGGTCCTTGATGGGGCAGCGACAGATGAATGGTACAGGGTGATGAATGAGGTGATCTAGTACAGAGACTAGATTTACTTGGTGCCTAACTCCTAGTTGAGGAAGAATATTTTACACATTGCAAGGAGTGTGACACATGCCAAAGGAAGGGTGAGTAGTCATAGCCTAGACACCTGTTGTAACTGCTTCTTATCCCAAAGGGGAAATGGGAGAGCATATTAATGGACTTCATGACAAGGCTTCCCATAGTACAGGGCAAGGACTACATTTATGTGGTGGTGGATCACATGATGGAGTTTTCCCATTTCTTTGCCATCCTAGCTTGGTACTCGGCCTCACAGGTGGTTGAATTGTTCTTTAGGAGGGTGTTTTGGCTATATGGTCTCACAAAGACCATTTTTAATGACTGGGACAAATAGTTCATGTGTGGATTTTGGCAGGAGCTATTTTGGTTGGTTGGCACTGAGCTCACTCTGAGTACTAGTTATCATCCTCAGATAGACAGGTAGAGAGAGATAGTTAACAAGTGGTTGGATGGATAATTGTGTAACTATGTAATAGGTCAACAATGATCATGGATACGATCATTGTACTTGGGTGAATAATGCTACAACACCACATGCCACATGTCCATAGGTATGTCTCCATTCTGAGATTTGTATGGCTACAATGCATTGTCTTTTTCTGACATTATGTTTTGAGATAGCAAAGCCCCAAGGGCCAAGGATTGGATACAGGAGAGCCAAGATATTTTGCAGGCTCTCAAAGACAACATGTAGATGGTCCAAAATCAAATTAAGATTTATGCAGATAGGGGCAGAGTTGAGAGGCAATTCGAAGTAGGGGACTTGGTCTACTTGAGGTATCAATTGTATTGGCTATCCTCGCTCAGAAGAAGGGGGGCGAGAAGCTCAAACCCTAATTCTATGGATTGTACCATGTCACTAGGAAGGTTGGAGACATAGCATATGAGTTGGATCTACCTCGGGGAATCGGGTTCACAACATCTCTCATGTGTCTTTCCTGAAGAAGGTCTTGGGACAACAGGTGACAGTAGCTACAAAAATACCCCCTATGGAAGATGAGAGGCGTTTAGTGTTGGAGCCCGAGGCCGTTTTGGATACCTGGGAGAGGCATTTTACAAATTGGGTCATCAAGAATTTTTTGATTAGATGGAGGAATATTCCAGAAGAGGATGCCACCTGGGAGGGGGAGTAGATACTTCAATATCCTTCATTGCAGTTGCTTGAGGACAAGCAATGTTTTGGTGGGGAGGACTGTGATATTCCCACTTAGCATTTTTCTAAGTGAAATATCACTTTTGACGAAATTTCCTATAGTGCATGGTTATACTTAGGAAATGTGTGATTAGAGGCCCCATATATGATTTTTGACTTAGAAGCACCCGAAACATTAGATCTGGAGGAACAATTATGGCTTTAGTGGAATGTGGGGGCCACCTCATGGGAATTTCATCTCACATGGAGAATACGCATGCCTTGGAGGGAAATTCGGTGGGAGGAAAGCGAGGAGGGCCCACATGAGTTCATTCGAGGCATCTTGACAAAAAGGAAGGGAAGGCACTCATTTGGCCATTCAATCATCTATTTAGAAATTGTGTCTTTGGCATAGCACACTTGAGATGAAGCCAAGTTTGTAGTGTTGTTTAGCACACGAGTGTCTCCGAGCAGAGATCTCAACCCTTGCTTCGGTGGACTTCGAGTGTTAGCCCAAGGAGGAGGTACCAGCCTTTTCCAGTTGTTCCAATAGTGGGGTATGAGTTTTGCATGGAGGATACTCAGCCAACAGCGCCAAGACTGCATAGCACTTGTAGGAAGCTCACTTGTGAGCTAAGATGTGAAGGGAGTTTAGGATTGTGGTTTGAGGAGGAGTCCAGGAGAGCCTTTTCTTGGAGGTTGTAGCCATTTTTGGAAGGACCAAATGTAGTAGGATAGATAGGAGGGCCAGATTTCCCAATAGCAGAGCCAAAGAGACAAAAGAGGTTCGAATCTCTGGGGTCAAACATAGCCCAATTCCTTCATGGGATATTCTGGGTATATTGAGGAGATTTCGATGTTAATTTCCTAGAATTATGTAAGCACTATAGGAGGCCCTAGCAGTAGATATTATCACCCAACAACATATTTCTAGGCAGTTTAGTGTAGATCTAGGAAACAGAGCAACAACGCACTTGAAGGGAATTTCCTAGTGTCATTTGGTCTTGGCTAGCTTGCCTTGAGAAAGACTAGGTGCACTCTTTCCAACACCAAATTGTACCCTCTTCATAATTTAATAAAATGTCTCAGCAGTGCAGTTTTGGTGCATTTCTGTGATTTGATTCATGTTTTTATATTTTGTGGCTTTTTGTCTATGTTTTCTTTGCATATTTACTATAAATTTTCCCTTGGAATATTACACTATCACATAATTTTCCTACATGGGTAATCCTCGCAAACCTTCCAAACAAGCATCAATAGAAACAATAAAATCTTTATTAGGATTAGTTATTTTTAGCATAGGTGCAATAGTGATTAGATGCTTCAAATGTTCAAAACTATCTTCACATTTTTGAGTCCACTCCAATTTAATCCCCTTTTTTTGTAGAGAGGTTATGGGGTAGTCCAATTTGGAAAACCCCTCTATAAATTTGTGATAGTATCCTATGATACCCATAAACAATCTAACATTTTCCACATCATTAGGAATTGGATAGTTAAGAATAGATTTTACCCTTTTGAGATATACCACTATTCCATCCTTAGATATTACATGTCCTAAATATTGTATTTTATATTGATAAAAATTTCACTTGTTGAACTCAATGTATAATTGATGTTCCCATATAATCTGTAGCATTATTTATAAGTATTTTTTATGATCCTCTGATGTCTTTAGATATATTAGTATATCATTGAGAAATATTAGCATGAATTTATCCAAAAACAAACTTAAAACAATATTCATCAAGCACATAATGGTATCTAGTGCATTCATAAATCCATAGGGAAGTACTGCAAATTTGTAGAGCCCATATCAAGTTCAGAAATTTGTTTTAGAAATATCTTATTCTTTAATCCTTAATTGGTGGTATCCATACCTTAGACCTATTTTATAGAAAATAGTTTCTCCTCTCACTTGGTAAAATAACTTGTCAATTCTAGGCAGTGGGTACTTATTCTTAATTGTTAATTTATTTAGCAGCCTGTAATCAATGGATAATATCAATGTTCCATTATTCTTTTTAACAATTAATATTGATGCATGCCATAGTGAAGAACTCATTATGATATAGCCTTTATTTAATAACTCTTGAAGATTTATTTTTAACTATTAAGTCTGGAAAACTCATATGCCAAGGCATCTTAGATACTGCCAAAACCCCTAGTATTAGTTCTATAGAAAAATTTGTCTCTCTTAGGTGGAAAAATAGGAACCTCATCTAGGAATACATCCTGGTAATCCAAAATCACTTCCATATCATCCAAGGGTTTAGCATTTGGTTCCTATGAATGGTCCCCTACTTGAATGGCAAGTAGCTAACACCCTTTTCTTGCAAAACTTTTTAATTGTAAGGTGTATATCTTTCGAACAAAATGGGTCTAGGTATACCTTTTACAATATGAATTTCTCCATTATCCATTGTACTAGTAACAATTTCATCCATAAAATTGACAATCACTCTATGCCCTTCTATCCAATCCATCCCCACCAGTATATCATATGAACCCAAATGAAGAATGTTCAAATTCAATGCAGTTTTACTTCCATTTAAATATACATGACATTTCTTCACCCAATTAGTGACTTTCCTCTTTGTGTCAATAGCCAACTTGACCAACCAAGAATTTTTGTAGTTTTATCAGTTTAATTTACGTTTTTCTACAATGTGGGACTAAGTAACTCAAATTGGTACGAGGGTTTATCAAAAACTAAACAAGTTGGTTCAATTTTTTACCTTCTATCTCCACCATGGTGGATTGATGTTCTGCCTAGCATTCTTCCAATGTTGCATTAATTTAAGGAATGTTCTTGGCCACATCGTTCACTGTGGAGGCCTCTTGAATAGTTTGTAAATTTTCCACAAAATTTGTATTATAGGGACATTTAAGTAGAAGATGGGGTTCTCTGTAGCCACAACATTTTAACGGTTCCCATTCCTTCCCATTGAATCCTTTACTTTTCAAGTTTGAATGTTTAGATCCAATGTAAGTCTAAGTTATTTGTACTTGATTATTTTTTTTGTTGAAATTCTAAATCTATTTACCCTTCCCAAGATTCTTAAAAGAACTAGGTTTTTGTCCCTTTCCTCCCTCTATAAATATGTCTTTCTTTTTATTGGGCCACGATTTAACATTTTCATTTTTTTGTTTAGCCTATTGATAATATCTTCTTTCTTTTCTAGTGGCCTCATCCTTTATTTTGGGGTTATCATATCGAATTCTTTCTTTAAATGAAATAGGAAAGATATTAATGAAACATTGCACGTTAGCTTTTTCTTCTCATATATACGACACATATCGTAGAAGATTAGATTTTTTTATCATCCACTCATCCATTGTCATTTGGCTAGGTAAAAAATCATGAAATTCTTTGGCCTTTTCATCATAATATTGTATAATTAGATATTTTTACCTAAAATGTATTTTAAATTCCTCCGAGTTAACATTCTTATTATCCAAATTGTGCATTATTCAGACTTCTTCCCGCCATATGGAATCTTTTCCTATAACTAGTATGCATCTAATTGAGCTTTTAATTCAGTAGACTAATCAAAGACTTGAAAACATTGATTGATATTAAGAAATCATGCTTATGTTGATTCTTCATACTATCCATTGGAGGTTGGGGGTCTAATTTTCTTGAATTCCCCTTGCAATTCTATTTTTTGTCTCCTTCCTTAATTAAGATGCAATTTTGGTGAACTATGGCCTTCCTCTTCATCACACTTATCTTCCTTAGTCTCTACCATATCATTAGGATTCTTCTGCTTGGAATTCTCTCCTCTTTCCTCCTCTTCATTTATTGCTTCCACAATTATAGGGTTTGATCTATCTATTAAATTTTAATGATATTTTCCTATTCCACACTAACTTTTAGAATTTTTTCATGTTCTTCACAGAGGCTTACTAGCTATGTTCTCAAGTATCTAACTATACTCATCAATTCCACCATAGGAAGTGGTGCTTGTTCCCCCAAATGTACTCATATCTGGTCTTTGCATGTGTGTTTCCTCCTCCGGATCTGCCATTAATTCTCCTTTACTTTATTCCCTCTTCTTCTATGCAAAATAGGGCATTCATTGTTTTTGAAGAAAACAATGATCAAGCTCATAGGTCATAGTGTTGCAACATGTTTCTTTGATACCATATTTTAGATGTCTCTAAAATTCACCTGAGTAACAATCATTATTTACCCACTAATGTTGATGTTTAATTATTTGCATCATCTTTGTTATTGGGAGATTGGCTATTTCATTAACAACACTTGAAGGGAAAATCATTACAATTGGCATTTTAGTTTTTTAATTTTACATTATGAAGCAATGATTTATATTTCCTTCTCAAAAGATTAGTTGTTTCTCATGTTTGGATTGGTTATGGTACTTGGACTCTTTAGAATATTTCGCAATGTTCATATATCATTTGAGAAATTATTTTTTATTATGTCAATAGGAATGGCCATGTTAAATTGATGATCTATAATAAATCTATACATTACACATGTAATGGTTTCTAGTTACTTATTCAAGCACGACCTTGATAACACCATGGTAAACTTTATAAATCCCTTCTCAACTTAAAACATCATTGGAATATTAGATATTATGGCTCTACCTTAGAACATCATATATGTATAAGTTATTAAGGCTCTATGTAAGGAAATTTTTCTTGTGGCACCTTGGTTTAAATGTGAAGGGTTACAATTGTGTCTCCATCCACGTGATGGGGCCACGTTTTTGGAGGCCTCAAGACAAACAACTTCTTAGTCACATGGAACCGCACTTTCAATGGTGATGATCTAATCCAAATCATCAATGGTTGAGATTGATTCGGGATTCATTAAGGTAACTAACTACCCCTCACTCCTTTGTTGGCTGCACCATTTGCATGTTTTGAGTTTTGAGAATAGAGCTCTACAACTATGGAGGAAACTAGGACACTAAAGTATACCCTCCATCCAAAGAGCTATCATAGTAAATTTTTTTCAGATTAAATATTTTGGTGACTATTCTATCTATAGCTAACAATAGAGATAAGGTTCCATTTCGGGTTTAAATCATAACTTTGTCTTTTCTTCATTTCTGTTTATGTGCTTTCCTTAAGTTATAATTATTTTTCCTGCATGAGTTCGGCGTTGGGTTAATTTCTTATTTCCATTTGTCTTTTGTCTTGTAGATATATGTGGACATCCTTTTTTCGGTCTTGACAGTGACTATATGGTTATTCCATGGCGTTTCAGCTTCAACCTCGCCTCCCCATCATGGCTTCGTGAGTGTTAAATTCCATACTTCTCTATGTTGATTCAATTACTTTTATCCCAAATCAATTCTTCAATTAACAATCTTTTCAATAACAATTAAAATTTCAAATCAATGAAAATAACTGAATATATAAAAATTAATGCAATGATAAAGAAGAAAATCAACACATCAACAAGAGACACCAGGTTTGGTCAAAGACTAGGAAAAAACCCCGCAAGGGGGAAAATCCTTTGAAAATTCTTCTTCTATTAAATTCTCATAAAACGTTCATCAGAGAGTACAATGAGCCCAATAAAAAATCATCCAACAAAATTTCCCCAACAACTTTTAGAAATATGTTCCCAGCATCAATATATATAAGAGACAACTTTTCTTGTCTGTCGTCAGTTGTGATTAGCTGCAGTTAGATGACAAATTTAGCCCTAGATTCCAACCACACGAAGGAAGAGATGTGCACATGATTGAGACCTTAAAACTGCACCCTTGAGCCTTCTGGCCTGTGGTTATAGTCGAAAATTACCTTTGACGAGCTTGTGGCAGAGACCCCAATACCCTAGAACATGTGTGAACTTTAGACCCTATATTTTCAGACCTGTGCAAACCAATTTCCTCAACCTTGCCTCAAACCTATGAAAACCAATCAATGAAGAAGAAAATAATAAGATGCTTGGTGATTTCCAAATGAGCTTGAGGTCACTTGTATTTATAGGGTTCAAATGGTGACCAATTTCCTCTTAGGGCCGACCTATCCAAATGTGCATACGTGAGATTTTCTTCATAAGTACACTTTCCCTTATCCAAATTGAGCACTTCAACAGTCAAAATTATTGCTATCGAAAAGAGGAATCTAGTCCCATGGTTGGATTTTTTCACTAAGATTATAAATTAACACTCCCTCTCAGCTAGGGAGAAATTCGAACTACATCATGTCATGTGTATCCTGTCGGCATATTATGTCCCATATTTTCTCAACTCTATCTGCTAAAACATGATCGAATCAAAATAACAAGAACTGGGGAGCATTAGATACCACCCTCTGTAATTTCATATAACACATACTAATCCAAAAACAATATCAGGGAGCACATGTCAACCTGAAAATACATTGGGGGGGACATCACAACCTAAAATCTCATGGGGGAGAAAAACATATACAACCCCATATCGAACAATAAGTGGTATAAGGGAGAACATCTCAACCCATCCTTTTTCCCATTGATCTTCCCAACAATGAACCTCAAGATTCATGTGGTATAAAACCTACATCATAATCAACTTGGGTTGTACACCCCCAAGTACACTCTCAACCTGTTGGCCAAATGGGGAGCGATATCCCAACAAGCCCGACTTGTGGGTATTATGCCAAATGGCATATACTATGAAAATACCAAGATAGGGGACAAATAAATCCAACCCTATGGGTAATATATAGGGGTGATAGCCTATTGTCTAGAGATCCCTCAACTCTAGGAGCCCTCCATCCAATTCCTCACCCTAAGAGCTTAGACAAGGGAGAAGAGTCGACTTAGTGTTCTCGATTAGTGATGCCCCTTATTAGGAGGGGTCACATCCATCAGTCCAAGTTTCTCTCTGAAGACCAAGAACTTCCCTTTAGGTAAATCCATGGTGATAATGTCTGCAATCTGCTCATTTCTTGATATATGATGGAGTATAACGACTCCTCTCTACACTATGTCTCGAATGTAATGATATTGAATCTCAATGTGCTTGGTATTTTCATGAAATAAGAGATTCTATAATAGACAAATCCCACTCTTGTTGTTGCAATATATCATTGTAATATCTACGACCTACTTGAATAGCTCTCCAAAGAGCTTCCTCAACCAGACTGCTTCGCAGCTAGGCCATGCTAGTGGCAATGTACTCCGCCTCTGTGGTACTCAATGCTACACACTTTTGTTTCCTTCTCATCCAAGATATCATGGAAGATATAAGGCTAAAATAACATCCAAAAGTACTCTTCTTGTCGACAAGGTTTCCTGCCCAGTCAACATTGATATATCCATGTAGTCGAACATATCCAACATAATATCTTAGACTAAGTGTGCCCATCCCATTCAAATATCTCAAGATGTGTTTAGCAGTGATCCAATGTGCATGGAGAGGCCCAATCATGAATTGAATCAATGTGTTTATTGAATATCATATGTCCAAATGGGTGTTCACTAAGAACATCAGATCCCCAATCAACTGTCTATACTCGGATGGACTTTCCAAATAGGGTCTTGCAACTTCTCCACATGACTTCTTAAAGTTCATTTCCATTGGTGTGGATATTAACTTGCATTTTTTCATTATGAATCTCTCCAACAACTTCACGGCATATTTTCCTTGTGAAAGGAAAATATCATTGGGCCTTTGACACACCTTAAGGCCTTGAAAGTAGTGTGTGAGTCCAAGGTACTTCATCTCGAATTGAGAGGCTAGCTCCCTCTTACACTTGATCATCAGGGGCTCACTACCTATCAAGAATAGTTCACCGACATATAAACATACCTTGGACTACCTTGAAGTAGAGGCTGGGATCAACATTGCGTCTTATGAATCCCAACTTCACCAAATAATTTTCTATGGAGACATACCATGATTTCGGGGCTTGCTTCAAACCATAAAATTCCTTCTTCAACCTAAAAACATGTGTTCTTTGATCCTCTACTTCAAATCCTTGTGGCTTCTCAACGTACACTTATTCCTGTAACATGCCATGGAAGAATGTTGTCTTCACATCCATATGATGTAAATTCCATCCTTGACTTGTGACAAGAGAAACTATCAAATGAATGGTTTTATATCAAGCCACAGGTGAAAATATGTCATCATAATATTCTCTTTCTGGGGGAATTATTGGGCCACGAACCTTGGCCTTATATTTCTCAATGCCACCATTAACTCCATGTTTAATCTTGAATAGCCACTTTTAAGTCACCACGGGTTTCCCCTTCGGTCTTGTCATAACAACCCATACATCATTCTTCATAATTGATTCATATTTGTTGGCCATATCATCCTTCCAAACTTATTCTTTCACAAGTTATTCAAAAGTGGGAGGTTTGACTTGAATCATAGTTGTCATGGCTGCAACATATCCCTACTACTTGCATGACTTCTTGTTTCTCTAAATGATATTCAAATGGAAATTCATCTCTCATCATCCTGTAATGTGTCACAAAGCCAAAGTGGCCTCATCTTGGTAGGAGGATCACATGCAAGAGGGTCTAATGGATCCATGGGATCCATGGGATCATCAACAATGTCTTTCTTAGATTCAGGCATGGAAGGACCTTCTAAAATATCCATATCACCATTCTTCTTCTCAGGAGGAGGAGGTGGAGGAAAGTCCCTTGATTTCCCAAGGGGAACATCTTCATCAAATGTTACATCCTTGTTAATTTCAACCTTCCTTCGACTAGGTATATATATTCTAAGTGCCTTAGAATTTTCGCATTATCCAACAAATTTACCATTTCTCCTTGTGGCTTCCAGCTTGTTTCTTTATTCCTTCAGCACATGGAAATATACGAGACAACCAAAGATATGGAGATGGCCAACATCGGGCTTGATACTCGTGAAGAATTCTTCAGGGGCCTTGTTGTCCAATGATTGATGAGGCATCCCATTTTGAACATATACGACAACATTCATTGCTTATCCCCAAAGGAACTTTGGCATTTTTTATCATGGAGCATGGCACAAGTGACTTCTACAATAAACCTATTCTTTCTTTCAACCACTCCAATTTTTTTTTTAGAGTATAGGGAACAATTATACCTTTCTTGATACCTTAGTTCTTGTAAAAATCGATGAATTCATTCGAAATGTACTCTCCACCATTGTCAGACCTGAATATCTTGATTTTCTTTTCTATTTGATTTTTGGCCAAATCTTTGAACTCCTTGAACATTTCGAAGGCTTCATCCTTGTGCTTCAAATAATATATCCATGTCTTTATTTATAAATCATCAATGAAGTTGATATAGTAAATATGGCCACCAATAATATGTATAGGCATCAGACCACATATGTTAGAACGGATGAGATGGAGGGTGCATTTGCCTTATTCTTGCTAGAGGGGAATGGTCCCAGTGTATTCCTTCCACTAACACAACTTAGACATAATCCATCATGTTGGGTTTGAACATTGAGAATAACAGAGAAAAATTTCTTGAATTTTGGAAGAAAATCATAATGTATATGGGTCAATCTTCAGTGCCATAGCTCACTTAGATGATCAGGGTTATAGACCAATACTAGAAGAGGTCTGCCAGTGACTCTATAGAGTCCTTCAAATATCGATCCCAATGTGAATTCATCTCTCATAGGTGATCCAATAGGCTAAGTAAGAAATTTTCCCTTCATGAAGGCAACCCTCATCCCTTTATCTTCCAAAGTGGATATTCATACCAAGTTCTTCTTCAATCCTAGCACATACATCACATCATGGAGCAAAACAAAGTCCTAAGAATTCAAGTGAAATTTGAGAGACCTAAAGCCTTTAACAGGATGAGTGGAGTTGTCTCCAAGAACAATTTTTGAATTTGACTCCCTCTCTACCAAATTAGAGAGAACTTTCTTATACCCAGAAAATTAATGAGTGGCTCCACTATCAACCAACTATCCATAAATCTGGAGGAGAAGAAATAGTAAGGGAGAAAATAAGAATATATTCATAATGATTTCCAACATTAGTTTCATATTTGGAGTATCTTGACTTCTTTTGAGGACCATGATCTTCTTCATGTTCAATTGAAGCATCTCTTGTTCTTATTTCATATCTTTCATTGTGATCATTACTTCGTTCATATCTTATTCTTAGATCAACAAACCTATTGTTGTTGCTTCTAGTGTTGTAGCGTGTACCACTGTTCTTCTTGGGGCAATCTCAAGCATAATGACCCTTCTTATGACAATTGTAGCATTCAATGTGAGATAATGTTCTATCATTCCTTCTCTTTGTATTTCAAGGAGGATGTTTTCTTGATTTTGATGGACCTTCTTTTTCTTTCTTCTTCTTTGTTTGAGTGGTGGATGTAGTGGTCTCTCCCTCATAATTTTTTTGAATTCTTCCTCTTGATATCATCCTTGATTCTTCTTGAGTGATATTTCCAACAATCTCATCAAATGACGGAAGACGCTGTTGTTGCTTATAGTAGTAATGAAGGTTTCCCAAATGGGAGGGAGACCTCTAAGAGTTACAATCACCAATTTCTTATCAGGCACAATTTCTCCAACTCTTTGCAATTGATCTCTAACACAAGATATCCTCATAAATGTAGGATTGCATAAACTCCCCTTTGTTCATCTTCATGTCTTTGAGTTGATCTTTCAAGGAGATGCTTTCATTCAAATTATTGACTTCATACATGTCATTTATCTTGTCATAGATGTCCTTATATGTTAGTTCCCTATAATACTAGTGTATCCCACTTATTGTTATTGTTAGTGTAACCCCCTATTGTTATTGTTGTGCCCATGTATCCCCCATATTGTTATTCTTATGCCCCATAGAAGACCACTATTGTTATTGGTGTGCCCTTACATTATTATTATTATGTAGGCTCTGATTATATTGTGACCTCTTAGACTCCTATATATACCAAGGAGGTCTTATCATTTGAATCAACCAATATTGTTCATTTATGTAATCTAAAGGAGGTTTCCCCCTCGAAGAGGATAATTTTTAAGTCATTGATCTATCTTTTCTTCTGTTTTGTGAGTTGATTGCATAACATTTGGTATTACAGCTCCAAGTTCAAACAATGTTTCCAGGACTTGACGAAGAAGGAGAAATCAATTTGAGCCTGAAGCAGTCACAGAAACAAGACCCCAGTGGCTACAAAATCAATTAATTTCAAATTATCTCATTAAGTGGAAGAACTTACCCGCTAAAGATTCCACATGGGAGGATGATAATTTTACACAAAAGCATTTAGAACTACTCAAGTATCAAGGAAAACACGTTTTTGAAGGAGAGCAACATTGTTAGGTCCCTATAATACTAGAGTATCCCCCTTATTTTTTTGGTTAGTGTAGCCCCCTATTGTCATTATTGTGTCCATGTATCCCTAATATTGTTATTGTTGTGCCTCATAAAAGCCCACTATTGTTACTATTGTGCCCTTACATTATTATTATAAGTTAGGCTATGATTATATTATGACCCCTTAGACTCCTATATATACCAAGGAGGTATTTTCATTTGAATCATCTAATAATTTTTCATTTATGTAATGCAATGGAGGTTCCCCCCTCGAAGAGGATAGTTTTTAAATCGTTGATCTATATTTTCTTCTATTTTGTGAGTTGGTTACATAACATTAGACTTTCTAAAATTTCCAACATATGCAAGTAGACTATCTTGTAAACCATTAACTATATTTTTTTTCTTTTAAATCACCTTTCTTGTGCTTGTTCTTGGTAGCAGTGGAAGTGTTCTCTAGAGGCTCAAGTATTTTTCCATGAGTTTATTCCAAAATATCATTGTTATCAACTATGATCTCCAACCTAATCTTCTATGCAACAAAGTTAGATGAGTCATCTAACATCTCATGTTACTTAATGATAGAGGAAGACATCTTGACTTGATTACATAGGCTCCTTCAAATTTCCAAAGATGATTGCTTCAATACTTGTCTCCTTTTGTGACCTTCAACTTGGATCTGATACCATGTTAAATTTTATATTGCTCTATGTTGATTCAATTACTTTTAGCCCAATTCAATTCTTCAATTAAAAATCTTTTCAATAACAATTATTCTTTCAAATCATCAACAATAATTGAATATAGAACAATAAATGCAATGATAAAGGAGACAATCAACACATCAACAAGAGACACTAGGCTTGCTTAAAGACCAGGGAAAAACCCACAAGGGGGAACCCATTGAAATTTTTTCTTCTATTAGATTGTCATAAAATGTTCAACAGAGAGTGCAATGAGCCCAATACAAAGTCATCCAGCAAAATGAACCCAACAAATTTCAAAAATATGTTCCCAACATCAATACGTATAAGAGACAACTTTTCTTACCTATGATTAACTATGGTCAACTGCAGTTAGATGTCAAAATTAGCCCTAGAGCCCAACCGCACGGATGAAGATTTGTGCATGTGGTTGAGACCTTCCAACTGCACCCTTGATCTTGCTAGCATGCACCTATAACTGAAAATTTCCTTTAACGAGCCTGCGATTGAGATCCAAAACCCTAGAACACGTGTGAGCTTCGGACCCTGTATTTTTGGACTTGTGTGAACCACTTTCCTTGAACTTTCCACGGACTTGCGTGAACCAACCAATGAAGAAGAGAAGGAAAATATGCTTGGTGATGTCCAACTGAGCTTGAGGTTACTTGTATTTATAGGCTTCTATTATAGCTGCTAGAACCACCCTACAAAATTTTGGCTTGCACCCAAATTTGAAGCCTCCCTTGAGAGTTTCACTTGATGGTTTCATACACTCGGGTTCCATCCATGAACTCGTGCGAGACTTCAAACCCACCTTACTTGTTCATTCCACCCAAGCTTCTGCATGTTGATCCCAATGTCTTTCTTGCAACCATGTTTTGGTCATGCTCAAGGTCTTCGATTTGTGTTTACGTTTTATGTTCGCTATGAAAAGATCTCTCACACTTGCACACAGAGTCACATTCAATGTCATGCAAGCATTTTCACGGTCGATAAATGATCAATCATGAGTGTCGCACTTGTCACTTTCACCGTCAGTCAGTCATGTGGAACATGTGTGTCTGGTTGGTTTGAGTCATCTCATCGTCAAGTCATGAGGGTGTGTGTTTGTAAGATCACATTTGCATCTTTCAATCGTTCACACTTAGTCATTTTGCTGAAGTTCTGATGACCAGACTCCCCTCTTACAGTTGGACCATCAACCCACCATCAACTTGATCGAATGTCACCCAGAATAGCACAAAAGCACCAAGCAAGTATTTTCAAGTTGCATTGCTCACAAGAAATTCACTCAACCTTCATGCTGGCCACCTAGAGAGTCGGACCCGGTAGCCATCCTAGGACTAATTCCTATAAAAAATTACATAGAGGTTGCTAAACTTACCCATTCTTCTAACTGAAGAAATTATGTAGATAGGCTGGATAGACACCTAGTGCCCATGACTGTCTCCTTCAAAAAATTGCACAGTTTTTCTAGTCAATCCTCCCGACAGTGGATTGACTGCTCATCTAGAAAATTGTGTATTCTTCATGAGAAGGCCTTCTGTTACCCAACAGTCCACTCAACTTAGAAATTTTGCAGAGATGCTCAACAGGCTGGTCTCCCAGCCTTGGTACATTTTCCCTCGCCAGCACCTCCCAATAGAAAACTGCTAGTTCCCTCTAGGAATTGTGTAGTTTCTTATGCCAAGTCCTGACAGCTAACTGCCAATTCCCATTGCGAATTGCACAATTTATGCTACTAGTGACCCATCAGCTAGCTATTAGTTCCATCCATGAATTGTACAGTTTTGGCTACCAGGCTCCTAGCCAGTTCCCCCAAAAAACTATGCAAAATTTTTCCTCCTAATCCTCCATGTATCCCAACTTGTTTCTCAAGAAAAGTGTGCAAATTTTTTTGTGAAGCCCTTGTTGCCCATTTGTTCCAGAAAATGCGTAGATTCTTTCTACCTTTATTTCCTGTAGCCTGGACTATCCCTCCAAAAATTTGTGCAATTTTTCCTTCTAGCCGAGCCAGACCTTGCGGATAGTCATCGTTGACTCGAATTTCCCATCTTCATCACCTGATGACTCTTGCGTAGTTTTCATCAATAGTACCTAAGCCATCATCCTGCCAACCAACCTTGTTTCCTCTCCCATTCATCTGCATCTGAAAAGATCATGTGTCATGGTAGACTAGGAGCTTTTTGGATTTGTTGTTGTCTCGTCATGAGTGATTGCAGGTACAGGTACACCAACAAACATGGTGCGACGACGAATGGGATGAATGAAGTAAGCACATGTAGAAGGACATGTTCACCAACGGATGAATGAACGATGCATGTGAAAAGATGTTCTCATGAATGGATGATCATGCAAAGATGTGTTCACAGATAGACGAACGCGCAAACATGTAAGATGTGCTCACGGACAGATGAACAGAGAAACATGCACCTTTTGCAAACATATGAGCCTATCAAGCCTTCCAACATACAAGAAAGGAGCAACGTGCCAAAGAAACATCAAGAAAACCAACTACCATCGAGGACTCCGTGCACCAAGGAAAATTTTAAGAACCACCCTAAATTTATATGTATAATAAATGGGTGAATCCCCATGATACATAGGAAAAATGGGAGGCAATTTTATCACTAATATAATACATACATACATATATATATATTCTTGGCGAATCTCTCACCAAATTATATTATCTTGTAAAGTCATGGCGAATCTTTCACTGAATTATAAAATCTAGTAAGATCTTGGAAAATCTTTCACTGAATAATAAAAAATTGTGAAGTATTGGCACATGTTTTGTTAAAGTATGAAACCATATATGATTATAATAAAACATATTCATTAAACTGTAATATACTAACATAAGTGTTTGGAAAAAAGAAACATAATTTTCACTTCCTACAAACAATGTTGCAAGTTTTAGTGGCCATGTTTTTCATGGTAGGAGAGATTAATGTTTTCTCTACCACTTTTGTCAAGCTTCCACTTTATCCAAGCTATCAAATTTCTTTCTTATTCCATAGACTCCAATTGCGAGATAAAAAAAACACATCAAGTTTGTTTTACCCCAACAGGCCAACAAGTAGCAAGCCCAAACTATATAATATAATGAAGTAGTAGGTATCCCAAAGGCCCGAAGGGGATCTAATGGAAAGAAGTGACCGTTGTCAGAAGCCTTCCAATCAATATATAAATATATAAATGTAAATTTATTATTATTTTAATTGGAAATCTTCAATTAAATAATAAAATTTAATTATGTCTCTCCCAATCTAAATTTCTTATTAGAATAATTCACTACCTTCATACCATTTTTAACAGCATTGTAACATGTGGATTAATTTCCTTTTTGGTGCACTATCTCCGCCTTTTACGACAATATGGTGCAGTGACCCAACCCCTATAGATCATTACGACAAACAAAGAATAGCAGAGAAGATGAAAGTTTGTAAAAACCAACATATTTTTCAAACAAGTAATCCAAGATCAGTACCTTAATTTTTTCATGAAGATATCATATTGAGAATGTTTGAAAAATGGTGGGAAATCTGGGCAGTGACTATCTCTCTTCTGCGAGGGTGATGTGGAAAGAGTTAAGATTTCATTATATCTCTTTTTCATGAAGATATCATATTGAGAATGTTTGAAAAATGGTGGGAAATATGGGCAACGACTATCTATCTTCTGTGAGGTGATGTGGAAAGAGTTAAGATTTCATTGTTTTGAATTTTTTTTTGTTAGATCAGAAAAACCAATATTAATGGAGATATCAATATTTTTTACTAAATTTTGTGAAGTGACTAAATGTAACTTTAACCATTCACCTTAAGAATTTTTTTACATTATAATTTCCTAAGTCTATTTAATATCTTCATTATCATAAAAACCAACCTATATCCATCTTAACTCCACATCTACCACTCTTAGATGGATGAAATATATTTATCCCTCTCAGCACTTGGTAGACCCGGAATTAAGACGAATCTAAGATGATAGAAGTTCCCTTTAAATAGTCTATGCTCACATGAATACCATGGTGTTACCATGGGTTATCATAAACGTGGAACTTAAAAACTACTATTAGTAATTTATAAAATTAATAAAATTAATAATTTATTTTTATTTTTATTTTTTATTTTAACCAAGTTAAAATTTTTAAGTGGCATTAAATTACAAGATCCATTTTTACTCTTGATCTACCAAGCCCCGAGAGGGATCAAATATTTTTTCACTTTATGTTAGTTTGCATATCAAGATATTTGATTCAGAGTAAAGATGGATATATGCTAGTCTAATTACCCCCTTTAAATAGGGTGCATTCATGTGAATACCATGGGTCAATACCATATTAGGGTTAATAATGTTTTTTTGCGTTGTATTAATAATAATTTGGCCCATAGGCTTCAGCTAAATATAACACATTTTTTGAGTGTTCGTAAATATAAGGTGGCTTATGGAGTAAATATAAAAAATGTTTTATTTATTTACCATACCTCTCATTTATTTATATTTTTATTGATTTACCATACCTTTTTTATAAATATGGTATTTGGCCCATAAGATTCAATTAAATAAAACCTCTTTTTTGAGCCTTCTTAAATAGAAAGAGGGTTATGTACTAAATATAGAAAGAGGTTTTATTTATTTACCATACCTCCACTTTATTTATATTTTTATTTATTTACACGTTTGTGTGTTCATAAATATAAGGTGACATATGGAATAACTATAAAAAAATGTTTTATTTATTTACCATACCTCTCGTTTATTTATATTTTTATTAATTTACCATACCTCTTTTATAAATATGGTATTTGGCCCATAGGATTCACTTAAATGAAACCTCGTTTTTGAGCTTTCTTAAATAGAAAGAGGGTTATGGACTAAATATAAAAAGAGGTTTTATTTATTTACCAGACCTCTAGTTTATTTGTATTTTTATTTATTTACCATACCTTTGGAGTAAGTATAAAAATAGCTTTTATTTATTTACCATACCTCCACTGTATTTATATTTTTATTTATAACTATCATAAATGCATTTTCTTGAAAATGAGGGCGAATGGAAGATTGTAACTCCTAATTTCAAGGGCTAAATTTACTTTTTTTTACCCTCTCCCTTAAAATAAGGTGGACTAACCTCCATACCTAATTTTTTTATAAAATAAATTTGAGGCGATTTGTAACAATGTACTATGATACAAAATATTCACCGAATAAAAATATAAAACCCCTTAATTTAGCCCAAGGGCGAAAATTCGCCCCTAAAATTTTCCATGTTTTCCACTGCTTAAAGTCGCTCCCCATGTCAAGGACTAGTGGGAAACTTACTGTGAGATAAAGGCCAAGGAACCCTATATGTTTTCAAATGTACCCTCTTGGAACTATTTCTGAGATGATGCCAAGGAACAACATTATCCTGTTGGGAGCTATGATGACAAGTACATACAATGGACTACACTACAGTAGCAAAGGGATCAAGATGTGCATGAGCTAACAAATCTTTTCCATACCCTACGCACAAAGTTGGGTATCAAATACGTTGAGAAACATCTGGTGCTCAAGTACCGCGGTTGTTTGCACAAATACATTTAGGAGGAAATGGAGTTCCTGGACATCTCCTCGCTTGGTGCAGCATATCAATATGCTACCAAGATTGAGTAAAAATTCAACCAGAAGAAGCGAGACTTTGGATCTAAAAACCCAAATCAAAGAGAAGGCACCCCCAAGGCATAAAGAAGAGGTTCGAGCTAGGCCACGACCCCCCAGGACAACTACTCAAAGCTGCAAGCCAAGAATAACGAGAAGGTGAAGGATATCGACAAGCAGTGTGAGTTCCATAAAACTCCCACTCACAACACAAACGAATGTCGCACAAAACAGACGTTGATGGCTGAGCTAAAAGAATCAAAGATGGATGCATGATTTGATTCTAAGCTGGAACCAAGCAAGGGAACTGACAAGGGAAAGCAGAACATGACGCAGAACCCACTATGCCGATAGCCACCACCAAGCTCCAAAAGGCAGAGCCTGAGGATCCAAAGGGGGGGAGCGCCTCTTCCACTCACAGATATGGGTAAAGGGTTCATCGGTGTAGTTCATCATTGACAGTGGGAGCCAGAAGAACCTGATATCAATCAAGGTCGTTAAAATATTGAAGTTGCCAACAATGTCATACCCACAGTTGTACACCATCAGGTGGCTCCACTAGGGGTGAGATCTCCGTGTCAGCCAGTAGTGTCGTCTGCCTTATAGCTTCAAGCCTTTTGTAGATGAGGTATTGTGTGATGTTTCCCCTCTAGAATTTAATGATGTTTTATTAGGTCATTCATACCTATGGAAGGATCATGTTGTATATGAATCTAGACATCGTTCTGTTACTATTACTGTAAAAAATTGTACTGGATACAAGAGGTAGCACCACCTACCACCTTTTCTTTGATCTCTGCTAAACAATGTAGTAAGATCATTTCCCAGACCATGAAATTTTTCTTCCTTATGATTCACCCTTAGAGCAAGAGGAATATTGTGGCCACATCCATAGCCTCCAGACAGGGCTCCTCTGCATGGCAATAATAGAGGGACAAGGTCGTGGAGGAGTACAGGGACATCTTCACCTCACCCACAAGGGTACCTCTACACTGTTAGTTCAAGCACTCCATCGATCTGACCCTATGCGCATCACTACCCAATGGACTGATATACTAATGCTTTGTTATGGAGAACGATGAAATCAAGAGGCATATTCAGGAGTTGTTGCAGAAAGGCCACTTCAAGCCAAGTTCATCACCATGTGGGAGCCCGATCGTGTTGGTACAGAAGAAGGATGGAACCCGGAGGCTATATAATGACTGTCGGATGGTGAATAATATCATTGTCCAGAATTGGTATCCAATCCCACAGATTGATGACCTTTTGGACCAGCTCAAGGGGCCCATATATTTCAGTAAGATTGACTTGAAGTCTGGTTATCACCAGGTACCAATTGGACCCTCCAATGTGTGGAAGATTGTCTTCAAATCCAAGGAGGGCATTTTCGAATGGTTGGTCATGCCTTTCGGGTAAATGAATTCCTCCACAACCTTCATGACGTTGATGGACGACATCTTGCATCCATTCACCAACTCGTTCATGGTAGTGTATTTGGATGACATCCTGATCTTTGGCTAGAGTTGGGAAGAACACCTACACCATATTTGACAGGTCCTTCAAACCCTACAACAACACAAATTGTGTGCTAATTTGGAGAAATTCACTTTGGTATGACCCAGGTTCAATATTTGGGGTACATCACTGAAGATCAGGGTTTGCATGTAAACCTAGCCAAGATACAATTTATTTGGGATTGGTCAACCCCAACCACTCTAATAGAGCTCTACTGCTTGCTAGGTTTTGGTAATTTCTATCGCAGGTTTGTGTTGGGATTCTCTCATATCACTTGGCCTTTGAGTCAAGTCAATAAGGGAAGAGCGAAAGGAAATTTATTTTGGTATGAATCCCAAAAAAGGCATTTATCGATTTGAAGCATTTCTTCTGCTCTTCACCCAATATTCAATGTGGATTTGTTGTGGCCATACTTTCCCCGATTGCTAGACACATCAGACATTGTTGAGCAGCTGACACCAACTAAGCTCAACCCAAGCTGTATCAAATAGGCCAAGAACAATAGGACCATGGACACACAAATCAAGAAGACTCGCCAATAGAGGATACATCTATATCGAGTTGTCAAAGCAGGCCAAATCCTTCACCAAGGCAAGTGGCTCACCAGGGACCAGGTTCAACAGAAATTTCCTCACCTCATGTAGGCTCTGCACGTAATGGGGACCACTACTTCCTAAGTGGGGAGGAATGATCCAGGTGCATATTGGTGGCCACCCGCCTATTCCACTTGGACCTCCAACTGGTTTCATTAGTTTCCTTTATTATAGCACAATTTACTATTTTTAGTAGTTTTTTGGGTCCTGAACTTCCAGAGTTGTTTTGACCTCCTAAACAACATTTTTTGAGGTCTATAGCAGGTCCATTGCTATTGGTAGGTGCATGTCACAAATATTGTAGTACTCAGAGATACCTTTCTAACAAGGTATTGTACGTGCCAAATGAAAATCATATGACCAAGTTACAACCCTGGAAAGTTGGCTATCCAACTAACCCCAATGGGGCCCATAAACTCTTGGCGTTCCATCTCCTATGGTCAGGGTTTTATTTGTTTAGGGTATCCCTTTGTTGTCCAATAATAAAAAAGGCCCTTGAGACTCATTGTAACACAGTTCAGAGGCATGTAACCGCCACATCTCTTCTCAGAGATAAGCTACTATCGCCCAAGCTAGTTTATTTCCATTCTACATGTAAGCATCTATCAATTCTTAGATTTTAATGAAATGAAGATTTATTTTTGTTGCATCTTTGTGTTTATGTTTATATATGTATTTTGTTTCATTCTTGCATAAGTCTAGATCAACTAATGAGTTTTCTTTATCTTATTATGTTTTCATTGAACAATTCTTACTTAGTTTCAGTTATAGTGTCCTTTTAAGCAATAATTTTAGTGTAATATTTGTGAATAGGCAAAAGTTATCGAATTCAAATGATGTCATAGTAGACATGGATGACAGTGTGGAGATGGCAATGAGAAGTACCATAGAAACAAATATTACAATAAACAAAACAAAATCAACAGAAACTAGCGAAGAAATAAATGCAAATGAGTACTTTTGTGCACAATGTTCAATTAACTTTGTGTCATATTTTTCCTTTTTTCGCTTCTTATGTTTTATCCATCTTCATTTTTCTATCCTTTACTCTCTTTTTTTCTTAAAAACAAGTAGATTTCAATTCAATGCTCATAATTAGGCAAAAGGAAGTCGAGTCGACGCCATTGTTGATTGAAGATATCAATAACAATATAACTATGACACATATCAAACATTTTTAGACAAAACAAATAAGTCAAAAGCAATATTTCGTGCAGCCTTAACAGATAAGAAAGTAGAAATAACAATAACATTTATTGTGCGAACATCGTTAATTGAACGACATGAGTCAAAGCTTATTGCAAATTCCAGTGTTTCTATTAAATATTTTGAAATTATTCCAATGCATAATACAATAGTGATCATTGTGAGAAAACCATTTGTCTAAATGGTTTTAGCAACATAGAAAACATTTGTCCTTTTTGTGCAGAGTACTGATATTTGCAAAACACGACAATTGCAAATTTTTCACGCAATGACGATGTCTTTCTAATAGGCACAATCACAGCTATTGCAATTTCAGTGACACAAACAACAATACAATATGTTTTGGAAATCAAATATGACAATGGAGAACAAGACATGGCTACAGTAAGCTTTGTTTTATTTAAAAGTTTTACTGTTACAAAGTTATTGTCCATCTTCTTGTTTTTTCTTCCCCCCACCAGAAAACCCAATTTTCATTTAAATAACAAGTTACATATACGTAGGCATGTATATCCTAATGCTCGAGGAAAAAATTGTTCATCATCTATTGTACGCTTTTCATGTATTGTTTTATAAATTTTGCATATGTAACAGGTTCAAGTACATGATAAACTTGTTTCGCCATGTGTTTCAATTCAAAGAGATATACAAAAAAAACATTTTTATGTTAATCTTGCTAAAAAATATAGTTAAAAAACAAGAAAGAGTTTTCCATACTTCACAGTCAACATTCATTTGTGCATTGAACATAGGAAATAAAATTGACATTCTAAGAAACTTGCTTTCCTCGCTAAGTAGAATATGCACAGTATGTTATATCATATTGTTTAAATATTCATGGATAAAGAAAAAAAATAAGAAAGACATTTGATTATGTGTTACTAAGCATTTGTTTTCTATATTAATTTTACAACATTTTCAAGGTTCTCTGAAAGCGGTTAGCGTATA
Organism: Pinus taeda; assembly: GCA_000404065.3. Taxonomy (NCBI): domain Eukaryota; kingdom Viridiplantae; phylum Streptophyta; class Pinopsida; order Pinales; family Pinaceae; genus Pinus; species Pinus taeda. The sequence continues at coordinate 153,642 of APFE030596644.1, forward strand.
TACGATGTCATTCGAAACTGTATGCACAAAATGCAATACTACAATTACAACTACTAGAACTATGAACAACACTATGCTTTATTGCACTGGTTGCAAGCAACACTCTCGCTTTCTTTATTTTCATCACCTAAATTGCATCATACATGCAACTGATAGGACTGAAAAATAGTGTATTATGATAGGCGTCGAATTGGAAAGAGTATTACCTGTTGTACAAAAATTTTCCTACAACCAATATTGTGTAGACAAAACATATGCTATTGAAATCTTCAACAACTTTGAAATGCATGGAACATTTACAATATACCATCAAAATGTAATTGTATGTATACAATGACAGGTTTATTTGTTTATGTTGCTAAGAAATTCGACAATGGCATAATGCTCGCTTATTGCATTGCCAAGCATCCTAATAACTCTTTTGTTTTTCTACACATTTGTGATATGATTTCGCATTATCGATCAATATACTAACCCATGCAAACAAGATTAGTAATCTACTCATCAGAGCAACAAGACGATTTTTTCTTCCAATGCAAATGTTACTATGGCATTGTACATAAACGTAATCCAATCAACTCTTTTTTTTTTCTTTCGGCTCTATGTTTTTTATTATGCTATGTCATTTTTTTTGCATTATCGTTTTTTGCATTATTTTCTTGATTTATAAAATTTGCAAGTTCTATAACTACTCAGGCAATACAAGTTCATTATGATGCAAATTTTGATGACATTACTTTACAATAACGATTTTATTTGTTTACAAATTCCATATTTGTTTCTATCAAACAATTATTCCATACAAGATTAAAACAAATGTCTAAAATAATTCATTGTCATACAAAGTTCAAATGAGTTTGTAAACCGATATAACTTTTAAAACATATTTCATTTATACATAGAATTGTAATGCAAAATAGTCTGATATGTTTCTTTGCGTTAACTATGACGAGAATATTACAATACATATCCTTTAGCTTATACTGAATTTCAAAATCTATTCAGCAAATAGAAAAAAATGGGTAGCACTTTATCTATTAATTAACCATTGTTTCTGGAAATTAACAATTGTATTGATTATGCTATCGGAATTGAGAATTGATTCTTTTGTCCATGATTTGCAATAGCTCTTTTGATAACGTTCCTACGGTATCTAGTTCATCTTCGAGACGCCTAAGCATTTGTTGGAGTTCTAGTAGTTTATGCATTAGCATTAAAATATCTTTGTTAAGCATTAAGATATCTTGGCTAAGCATTAAATTATATTCACTCCCTGCATGTACATCTTCCTTTGTGCCCCTGCCATTATTTCTTTGAACCATTTCTTTGTTGTTAGTAACAAATGCAAAAAAAATCTATTCTGAACAAAATGAACATTAAAAATTGCTTTTACAGGAAAATGAAAATTTGACATAGTGTAATTGATACAATAACATTTCAAGATTAATCCACTATACATGCTTTAGAAATCAGCGTCCACACCCTATTTTATTAAAATCGTAATCACATTCTATTTTCATTAACTAAAGCTCTTTTGCCAATAAATAAAAGTATTTTCTGTAATTATTCACCGAACTAACACGTATCCAATAGATTTACCATGTAGACTTGCCTCTCTACATGCCAACTTTTACTTTGCAAAAGTAATTTCAGAACCTAGATGTCAATTCACCGCTTGAATGCCTTTTTACCTTTGTTGCATTATGCAAATATTAAATGAACTATGTTCACTAAAATAACTAAATTAGATAGATGGACATGGGATTCCAATGAGTGTGTCTTATTGATGTCTCACTACCTCTTCCAACTACCTAGACAGAATCTACAGTAATCACATAATAAAATATGTTATAAAAACTAATGTTACACTACACAAATAACAATTATAATATGCGATATCAAATTTGATAAATGAAAAATGACACTACATGTTAGCTTTGAACTTTTCCGCAACCAAACTCAACACTTATGCAACAACTCCTAGAACAAATCTACAAAAGCCTTTAATGTGAAATGCTGGCATTCACATAATCAAAGCTTGAAAACTTCTTCCACACAATAGACTACCTCCATACTTCCGCACATCTACTTCATTTCAACAACATAACCATAAACAAAACTTGTGTTAAATGATCCAATTTTTTTCGAACTGCACACAACCTTTACTCAATTAACTTCGGATATTTGACAATATAGAGATACACATTATTTATAATTAAAATATTTCAAAAGCAAATACTAAAATATTAGCAATAAAAAGCATTATTTATAATTAAAATATTAGCAATAATATTGTATCAGTCCACAACTTATCTTTGTGTTATTGTGAATAGCAAATATGGAGTATTTAATACTAAAATATTACCAATCAAGGCCTTTAATTCAAAGTCCAGAGATACATAGATCCACACAATGAAAGATTAAAAGCTTCCTCTTTACAAATTACCATAAACAAATATTTTTCTCAATGTTCAAATCATTCATGTCATTACAAGTTCTTTGCATACCAGATCGATCCAACCTTCGCTCAATTGAGTAGTGATATTCAGAAATATGGAAATTTGCATAATTTATAAAAAAAATATTGTGAACAACAAATATGGATTATTCAATACTAAAATACTAGCGACAAAAACATTATTTATAACTAAAAAATTATCAATAATATCGTTAAAATCATTGTTTTAGGAACTTGACGTCAACTCGATATTTCCAAGCTCACTTTCGATTAGTGGTACCTACACAACATAGTCCTCGATATTCGCATTGCCATTGTGCAGAAATTTTTTGTGCACAACTCGTTGTGTCGACCTCTGCACATCAATCTTCCATACAATGATTCAATTTTTAAAATGTTCTGCTTATCTCATTCTACTCTATTATATAATTATAATTACAAGGAAGAGCATAAATGGATGTATAATCTTAATGCTTTTAATGATTAACCATTAATACATATTAACTATAGTAATTATAATCATTAACTATATTCTTCTATTATAATATTAATAGACTATGCATTTGGCAAAAGCAATGGATCGAATGAATTTATAAGCACAATCAAGACCACTGTAAAACAATCTCAATACTTACAATAAGAGCATTGGTGTTTTAGCCTATCTCAATAAAAGGATAGGATGTATCATAGCTACTCGTGCTAGTGGAGTCTAGCTCATAGTACCTATGGAGGAAGCGTGTCCACACATAGCGTGTATGGAAGAAGTTGTGCAAACGTCGTTGTACAAAGCAAGCATGGGTTGAGACATAAATGTGGGAAAAATGCGGACCCCACTTAATTAGTTGTAGAGACAGGGAGATAAGCATAATTTATAACTAAAGTATCAGCAACAATCATATAAGTACATTGCTTGCTTCGGTGGTATTGCAAATAACAAATATGCATTATTTAATACTAAAATATTGGTAATAAGAGCCTTTAATACCAAGTGCGATGATTCACACATTGAAAGTTTCCTTTGCACAATGGACTTTCTCCACAATTCTGCACATATTCTAATTTCAAACATATTCAAACATATAATAATTTGCATTATTTACAATTGAAATATTATCAATAATATACGCATAAGCATGCAATTGAAAGTGCGAACATCCACATAATGAAGCCTTCAAATATTTCTTTGTACAATGAATCAATTAAACAACAATAATCATTTACAGCTAAAATATTATCATTAATGTAGCAAATATGGATTATGTTTTGCCACTAAAACATTAGCAATGAAAGCGTTCAATGTCATATGCAAAGATCTGCACAATGAAATCCTGAAACCTTCCTCTGTACATCCCATAAATAATGTTTATGCTCAATGATATGTTGTTTACTTAAATAACAGTAGTATACAATATTTACAATTAAAATATTATCAATAATATGTGCATAAACAATGCTATCATTCACAGAATGCAAACTTGAAAGCTTCTTCCACACAATGAACATTTTCTGCACTTTTGCATGTCCTACAAACAAAGCTTCTGCTTAGTGAAATGTGGTTTTGTACACAACTTTGTGTGCACTCTGCATAACTTTTACTCACTTGATTGTTGATAGCAATTATCTATAACTAAAGTAATTGCAATAATATTAGCAATAAAAGTATTTTGTGCAAAGTGCGTACACCCGCACAAAAAGCACTTTCACACAACAACATAAATAAACAAATATTCAAAACATTATTTACAATAAAAATATTATCAATAATATAAACATAAACAATGTTATTGTCTGCAGAATTTTTACTCAATTAACTGCTAATATGCATTATATATAACTAAATATTAGCAATAATATTAGCACTTAGTCCAAAGTGTCAAGATCCGTACAAACAACACTTCTGCACAAGAGACTAAACAAGAAGATGTTCAAAATATTCAAAATATTAGCAATAACTTCGTATACGTCAACTATTTATTAAAATAGCTATTCGCTCTAGTGGGGGTTCCATATATAGTGTGTACAGAAGAAGTTGCTCAGAACAAGCAGTGCACAATAAGCATGCGTTGAGATAGAAATGTGGATGAAATGCAGATCTCTTTGCACAATAAAGTTACGTGTCCAGATATAGTGTGTACAGAGGAAGTTCTGCAGTCATCATTGTGCAGAGAAAGCAGTGCAAAACAAGCATGGGTTGAGACAAAAATGTCAATGAAATATGAACCTCTCCACAAGAATATGAAAAGATATTCGGAAATACGAAGATAAGCAAAATTTACACTTAAAATATTACCGATAATATCATATACATAAATTACTTACTAAAAATTTAGAAATAAAAGCCTTTAATGCCAATGTAGATAACTTCCACTCTGTAAAAATATTTATGCAAAAGAATCAATTAGATGAAATACGTGCCTCTCTGCATAATAGAGTTCTTCTGCACTTACACACTTATTCCTAATTTGAAACATACACTAAAATACAAAAAGATATCCAGAAATACACATATAAGTATAATTTATACTTAAAATATCACCAATAGCATGTACGAAAGAAGTTATGCATACATCATTGTGCGTACCAAACAATGTGGAACAAACATGCGATGAGACAAAAACGTGGACGAAATGTGGACCTCTTCGCACAATAGAGCTACTTGTCCAATTATAGCATGTATGGAAGAAGTTATGTAGTCGTCATTGTGCAGAGCAAGTAGTGCGGAACAAGCATGGGTTGAGATAGAAATGTGAATGAAATATGAAGCTCTCTGCACAAATATAAAAAGATATTTCGAAATACAAATATTACCAATAATATCGTATACGTCAATTTCTTACTAAAATATTAGTAATAAAAGCCTTTAATGCCAACTTAGATAGCTTCCACTCTGTGAAAAGATTTATGCAAAAGAATCAATTAGATGAAATATGGACCTCTCTGCATAATAAAGTTCTTCCACACTTCTACATATATGCCTAATTTGAAACATAGACATAAATACGAAAATATATTCAGAAATATGGTATCATATATGTCAATTGCTTACTAAAATATTAGCAACAAAAGCCTTTAATGCCAATGCAGATAACTTCCACTTCGCGAAAAGCTTTATGCAAAAGAATCAATTAAATAATGGTATAGGCAAGGACTATGTTGCATCGCAGTTATTCCCCTTGTCATTTATTTTATTTTATCTTCATAGTTTTTCTTTTCACTATTTTATGTTATTTTCTTTATTTTTCTTATACTTTATCCTTATTGTCAAGTTTTATATTTTACTTTATTATTTTTATTCTTCATAGTTTATTAAATTTATCATTATGTATCATGTTGATATTTTAAATATTGGGTTTCATTAACCTATAATATTTATCTAATTGCAAATAAAACATTATTTCAAAGTTAACATAATATTTTCCCTATATAGAGTGGGAAGAGAGGCTTCATGTCATGTAGATGGTGAGAACATTGTCACCTCACTCAATGAGTTAGGTTGACTTGCCTCCAATCAATATTGTCCAAGACATGGATTTCATACTAGTGACAAGTTCATGCAACTCGCTTGGTGGTGGTTATGGTTCATGGTAGGTTGTATTCTAGCTTAGATCCTCGCAAGCTACTTCAGGTGGGTGGTTGTGGGTTGGGTCCTAATCTCATTATTCTTGGGGAATATCTATTCAATGACATTCACATCACTCATCCTCGAAATCCTTAATAAGTTTCATATCGGGCATGAGGTGAGGTCTCTAGTGTTCTTTTCTTCTTTGCATCTGCAAAAACTAAGGATTTTATTTGCCTTCCATGGTCACTACTAGTGGCCATGGGTTATTTGCATTCGTATCTTGGCTTAGCATTTAGGGCTGTGAGTGATGATCCTTTCTTGGAAATTTTTTCTTGTAAGCATCCCCTTGTATGCCAAGTTTGTTTGACAAAAGGCATGTTGTTAAAGAAGACAAGGGGGTCGTGACTTCTTAGGAGGATCCAATTCTTGTATGACGTGGAGCCTCTACATGGTTGTACAAGGAGCGATTATGACTAGAGGTTAAGGAAGAGTTACATGAATTAGAAGATGATTTAGTTGTAGAACATTGGTGCTTCTCGAATTCATAAGTGATTGCAAATATGAAGGAATGGTTGTTGGACATAAGCCACACACGTAATTGACAAAATGAATATTTGCTTAACATTGACTTGTATTAGGAAATGAAGTCGTTGTTGGGTCAAGTTCTTCTAGATCAAAATGATGTTAAAAATGAAATTCTCATGGTGTTGGATGCCAACGTGCTTCAATAGAAGGACATGAGCAAGCATATCAAGAAGATTGAGGTCAGTTTTACATCTAGTGTTGTTCCGAGTTGCTAAAACTAGGGGATCTCAACTTAATTGAGGTGGATGCTTCCACCTCATCTTAGTCTTTATCGTGATGTTTGGAATTTAGTCTATTTCATGTTTTGGTCCTATTAGTCCTTATAAGGCTAGTCTGCATTATCCAATTTATATTTATTCAACGATAGATCATAATGAACAATTTAAATATAATTTGAGAGTCACGGACATTTTATTTTTTTGAGGTCACTCTTATGACTCTATTCTATTTTGGAATGATGCTTTGTTGTTTTGTCAGTGATCTAGTTTCCCAAGTGGTAGGCCACTGATAGGTAGAGAACTTAGACTCATATAACCTCTTATAAATAATTGAAATTTATCATTAAAAAATGTTTAACCTAATCTTTAACTAATTGTAAATGAAGCATTATTTTCATGTTTAACATGTCAAAACTAGTAGACAATATGTTTATATTGAATTGTGCAAGTCTATCCATTAATTTGAGCTTAATTAATTTTATCAATCTCTATCATAGAGTGATCATTATTGTAGAAATTATGCATTGTAAAATATGCGCTAATATATTAACTTCAAATAAAAAGAAAAAAATGAAGTGCTAAATATTTATATGTCTCACTTTCGCACTAATGATTTTTTGGAAAAGCATAGATATTAGATAACAGGCTCCCCCAACAAGCAAAGAAAACCAAGGATGCACTGCTCACTGAGTGAGCACAATGAGAGTGAGACTATTGATATTTTATAATGCTTTTAATTAAATGTGTATTTATTTTTTGTTTTTAATTATAATTGATGTTGTTTTTTTTATATATTATTTTTATTTTAGAAATGACTATGTCAACTCTAAGTTGAACACTAAAGGAATTATACATTTCCCTCATACCAAGGTGTAGAATGTTCATACAATGCAATTATTAATCAATATGTTTATATGAATGTCAATATATAGTATGTTGTTAGTTAAAGATCGACTTAATCAAATACAAGGTGAATAATTCTTGAGCCAGTAGATGACATGGCAAGGTTAAGTGGCCTTGGTGTTGACATGGAACCACCTCCATGATGACACATGGATTAAGGGTGCCACATCATCTACCACATTGTAGTTGCTCAATAGTGCTAACATGGGACCAAGGCTGAATTTTTTCAGTTGAACATATCTTGACGATCTGGACTTGAATTTTAATAAAGTTTATATTGTTGGAAAGCTCTCGATGAGCAGAAGGTGATGGCGATCTCATTGTTGAATTTTGAAGTGAATAAAAAAAAGAAGCAAAATTTTGATACCCCATACCCTTAACAAGATATAGAGGGGGTTGGGTATGCCACAAACACTAAGCTTTCCACCCTCTATTTATCCTTTTTTTGGTGCTATATTTCTAGTTAAATTTATGATGAAGATTGATCTTGAAATATTTGTATGGAATTGCTTCCTGCAATTATTGTTGTGATATACAAAATGAACATATCTAATCTTTTTGGATTTAATTATCATAACTTTCATTTTGTCAATGTTAACAATGATATCCATATTAGAGTAGAAATCCTTGATAATTTTAGTTTCTTGTCAAGATTATATGGACCCCTTTCCATAAGAACAATATCATGAACATAAAAAAAAAAGAATGATGACTATACAAACTATAGTCGCGCCGACACAACCTATTTTTTCCAAACAACCACTTTTTCATATATATGTAAAAAAAATAAAAAACATGAATAACATTGCTTCACTCCTAATATTACAATTAATTATTTTCAATCAACTATTAATATTTTTAAAGTTGACAATAATATTCTACACTTCTATTACAACCACTCTCCACTTGTAAGAAGCTTTTAAATCTTTTTAATTATTTCAATAATTAATCTTAAAAATTATTATTTATGTATATATATAAACTCTTTTTAATATAATAAAATATCATATGTGTTATATAATATTTAAGAATATTATACAATAAACATATAATTATAATAATAATGATAATCTTATTTATGTTTGATTCCTAAGACTATCATGAGCACAATGCGAAAGGAGTGTTATAAGTCAACCTCGTCCCTTTCTTTGATGGCCCTTTGTTCCACGAACTCAAACTCCATAATCAAATGGTGATTGACAACGAATGCTCCCAACCCCAACATTTAAGAGATCCATAATTTTTATATGGTAACATTTTCAAGTCTTTATTAGATTTTAAGTAATATACAATTTAAAGTCTTTTTGAAGGTCAATTATTAGTGCATTTCTTTAGTTGTGGGTATCTTTGTTTATCTTATTAAAGGTTAATATTTTTATTTTTAAATATAATTTGTAATTTTATTTAAAAAGTATTTTATTAATGTCTGTATGGGATAGTTTAAGTGGCAGTGGCCCGTGAAATGAAGTCTCACCGAACTGGAAGTCTTGGGTTCAAATCTTGGGCTACCCTTCCCCTGTAGTGAGGTATGTAATGGACATGTAAATCGGAGAGTCCTACCAAAACTTACAAAAAAAAATATTTTACTAAATATTATTTATTTATTAATTTTATTAATTAAAGTATATTTTTAAGAGTAAAAATGAAGTTAGCAACTTCACTTTATCCAAGATTAAGTTTTAGAAAACAATGTTTTATTAAGCATTATCTTTTATGGATTTTAAATATGGTATTAATGTTATTAAGGTTTTAAATACACTTTGCAATATGCAGCATCATATTTTAAATTGAGATATTTGCAATTTAATTTCTACTTAAATGTTTTAATACTATTTTTTTATTGTTGAATTTATATGTATTGGTTTGAGTATAAATGTCTTTTATTGCTTCAATTTTTATGTAAATTGAGTTGTTAGGATAATCGGTTGTTATCTTTTTTTTTTATTAGGGTTTAATTCTCATGAGAATCATGTTGGCTTGTTATGGTAACGCTAAAAGCTTAGGCAACATTTAAGATAGAGCTCTCTTGTGGGATTTGGGACATCTTAGCTCTTGCTAAGTCATAAGTTATTGGTATACCTAGCTTGGGGGCTATTGGATATATTTTTGCTTTTATAGTGGCAACCAATGAGTTTGATCATAGGGCTTGCCCAGATTACTCAAACAAGTTGCCAATTCACCATGGTTAAAAAGAAATGAAACTTCCATGCATGTCATTGCTTCACCTTTAATGCCTCTTCATTTTGTGCTAGTTCTTTATTTAAATTTAGATTTGAATGAATAATGTTCTTTCCAATCTAGACATGTGTTTCTCCAATTCACGTCGTTACTAGTTCTTGGCCTGAAAAGGATATTGGATGATGCAATGGTGAGGAAATGAGCATATTCATTGGTCCTTCCTTTGATTGTATATATGTATATATTATACTTTGGTTCAAAGGTATTTAATTTTTCTATTGTTTGGTTTCCCTCTAATATGGATATCTTTGGTTTTTTTGTCTTGCCTCTAATATGGATATCACAAATTGCGTTATCACAATTGTTGTGCCCTTTGAAAATTGCATTCAATTGACATTTCTAGTTTAGTAAGGTTGTAGCATTTTAAACATTGAAATAAATAGTGGTCTTGGCTGTTTTTGTGCTATATATTTTTAATGCATACAAATAAATTTAAGGAATAATTCTAATGATGCATAAATTAGCAAATACATAGATTAAGAAACATGCACACTTCCCTTTAGAGTCTCTACCCAACCTAAACAATAATGCAAAAACAAGATTTAACACCAACCCCGAAATAAAAGTCGCATGCATGTCACTATGAACTAAATAAATCAATGATAACAACTAAGAAATAAATCTCTAAGTCTCACATGGGCTTTTAAATCCCTGAAGATGACATTGTTGATGCAACCCTCAACAGTTCCTTTATTTTCTTTGCAAGTGGTCCTTGAAAGTCAACATTTGCATCCAAAAAGATTCAAATGGGTGCACATTGGCATGAATGGTTAAAAGCTTAGAAAATTAGTTGTAGCATGCATATAATAACTATTCTATGTCTACATATAACAATTGAGTGTGAGGTTTGTAGTTGTCAAATCCACTCTTAAATAGAATGTCCTACCAACACTAATGATGTTGATAACCTTGATGAGAGTATCCCCGTCTAGAGATTTAAAAGCCTTTGACAAATTAGTGTTAGGCTATTCCCCATAAACCTATAGAAAGCTACTCCATTAGATCAATCTCATCACCTTGTTAGTTCCATAATCAAGGAAATTGGTTGGGAAATAAAGATCCATTACTAACATGGGAATTAAAAAAGCACCATGTTTTATGAAAAACATTGAAACAGTGTAATTAATAAATTAGTAAAGAAACAAAAAAATCTTTAAAGAAAACATAAAAGTAGTAAGACTTATTATTCACTAATTTATTTTTATTTTAAAAATAAAATAAAACAATATTTTTACTAATTAATTTTTTTTTTTTTTTAATTTAAAAATAAAGTAAAACCATATTTAATTGTAAATTTGAGACATGATATAACAACACATATCTAAAATTACAATGGAGACATACCTAACATCACATGCAACAACATACCTATCTAATCTAATAACCACACACCATGATTAGGGTGGTTATTCTAATTCTAAGACTGTAAACATAAAGGCAGCCATCCAACATTCTAATCTAATAACAACGCACCATGATTAGGGTGGTTATTCTAATTCTAAGATTGTAAACATAAAGGCAGCCATCCAACATGGGATAGGGCACATAATTTTCTATAGGCAGAATATACTCCCTTGTTTTCTCCAACATGTAGGTCATTTGAGGCACGCTTAATAATGCAATGCAATGGTCTAGCTTTAATGAATAAAAAAAACTAAGTGGAGTACAATTCCTACATGTCCACTCATAGTTTTATAAAGACTTCTTATGCTTGACTAACCATAAACTTAATTTAAATAATGCATTTGACTTGACAAAGCAACCAATGCCATCCATACATGTCTCTAGTGGGGGGCTAGGATGGTTTATTAAATTTCTTTTAAGGATTTGAAATGCCTTACAGGGAACCAATTACAAAATTTAAATGAAGCGTGTGCTACAATACCTAGGGAATCTAGGCCTATTGAATGCTTACTGGGCAAAACATGCTTGATTTTGTAGTTGGTTGGAGGCACAAAGTGCAAAAGTCATGGTTCCAAGTGGCCTTCCATTCAAACAACACATCATCCTGACATTAGATACACATCACATCCTGACATTAGATACACATCATCTTGACATTAGATGGAAACTAATTCATAGTTTAAATGGTTACAATTTTGCTTTGAAAATAATAGAAATTTGAGTATAATTTTGGGAAAATTTGTATTACAATTGTAAAAATTATAGAATTTTGATTGTTTTTAGAGTTTTGGATGGTGTTGAATCCATTCTTAATCAAAAACAATTTAAATACTCTTATTAAAAAAATCACAAAATTCCAACCAAAAATTTATTATCCAAACAAAATTGTCACCACATTGAATCTAAAACCTATTTAGACTTAAAAATAAATTTTAAGGGATTTTTTCCCTTAATAAATTACAGTTTAGTTTTTTTAAGAAAATTTAAGGGAATACAATTAGGTATATATCAAAATTAAAAATTCATACCATTACTTGCCTTGTCATGCTATTATCATGGTGCCTACTTTCCCATACCAATCCCCTTTACACGTGTAATCGAAAGGGATTTTTAAGTTTCAACAATTTTCCAGAATTAGAGGCAGACTTTTCATATACCTAATTCCCTTTTTCCACTTAGAAATAAGGTATTCTTAAGTTTCAATTTTCCCCGAATGTAATTATACTATTGAAATTTAGAATTATTAATTATTTTATTTACATTTTTTTTGTTGATAAGTGGGTGAATTTTGAAAATGACGTGATTAAGAGGCCACGACTTAGGGGTATCTAAGCAGGGGTATCTAAGCTGTCAAAATCACCGGGGGATCACACCCGGCCTGAGCCACACCACACCCGGCCTGAGCCACACCACACCAGCAAAAACCTTGCTGGATTTTTTGGTATCAGCGAGACTAGAACCGGTGACCTTTACTTACAAAGCGCTTCGACTCAGGGGTATCTAAGCTGTCAAAATCACCGGGGGATCACACCCGGCCTGAGCCGCACCAGCAAAAACCTTGCTGGATTTTTTGGTATCAGCAAGACTAGAACCGGTGACGTTTACTTACAGAGCGCCTTAACAAAGCGCTCCTTCACCAACTGTTCTAAATCTCTTTGATAATTATTTTATTTACATTTATTCTTAAAAGTTTTGTTCATTTTTTTAATTATTTTTTTACAATGGATTATAGTTTAGATACCAAAATATTATAATGTCCCAAACGTCCACTCTTGAGATATATTGGTTGCTTTCCTAGGAAGATAAGATATTATAAGATGACGTATCGAACCTTCTATTTTGAAAAATATGAGTAGTTTCTTATCGTGTAATTAGGATAATAAAAATTAAATTTTAAATATTTTAAATTGTTTTTATAACATTAATATTATCATTTTTTTTTATTTTAATATTATATTTATACAATTCTGTAAGAGTGGTAGATATGTGCGATCATTTCTGATTTTGGAGAAAATTAAAAATGATTTTTGCATGGTTTTTGGATGAATTTTTAAATAAAAAATATTAGTTTATGTATTTTTTAAGTTTATATTTAGTAATTGAATTGAGGATTAAAAATATGCACTTGAATTAATAATTAAAAATTTGATTATTATTGGGAATTTAAATTTAATCATTAGTTTAATATCATTACAAAATTTTCTTTATGAAAATAAGATTTTGTAACACACTATTAGAATAAAGTTAATAATTTTTCAAAGATCTCATTTTTCCAAGTCCTTAATGTGAGGGGATATAATATGACATGCACACTAGTTTTGCACATTCTCATTCATAATTTCGGTATGTCCTTTCAATGTTGTGCTGAGGTTTATCATTACAATGGTGGGATAATGGAATTTGAGGTGGAGGTGTGTTTTAAATGTTGGAACAAAGTCTCATATCTTAGCACCATATTATTAAGAATCTCTCTTTGTTTGTGGATTGTTATATGGAATTTTTATTTACAAGATTTTGGTTTAGGTTGTTATGATGTATCTTTTAGAATTTAGTTTTGATGGGTTAAAGATGAGTTCAAATAATATGTTGAATTTTGAATTTTCATGATTTTTGGGTTGTTTAAGGTGTTTATGATATTGTTTATATAAGGTGAAATTTAAGGGTTTTTTTTATTGATGGAACTTATTTTTGGAGTTTTGATGTTTTTGTTTTACGTTTTATTAGTTGTTTTAGTCTTATCAATGAGTCAAGTGACTTGGTTCTTTTTTTACACTAGTTAAGCAATAGCTTTATTTGGTGTCTTAGTTTCATGGTCACAAATCGAAATCTAATCCCAAATAAGAATTGGTATTATATTGATTTCATGGATTATATGAAGGTCCAATATGTTCAAAACAACCCTCCATAAACATAAAGAATTTATCAAATATAATACAACTTTTATTTTCTTAATTACATCAAAAATCCATAAAAATGAAAACTAATGTTATACACATGATTCTATAATCACAAATACTTTAACTCAACAAAAACAACAAATTAACTACTTTAGAAATATAATATAATATACCCTCAAAATTTAAACAAAATTTCATAATAAGAAGCAACCTCAAATTTCAAAAAAACTAAACTTATTAATATGAAAATTAAAGAGGTTGAATAGGAGTTTGATATGATTCATCATGTCCCCAAGCATGAATATTAACAATAAAAAATCTTATCCAACCATTTTAAATAATTACTTCATTTTTTAAAAATATTATATTTTACAAAATAATTAAAAATCTTAAATTTTCTTTAAACAATATGAATGTAATATTTGCATATTTAGTTAACTAGTGAACAATTTTACTTAAAATTTAAGATAATATAAATTTTCATTGAGTTTTCATAACTCTTCCACTCAACGTGCAAATTTGAAGGGTTAGCTTTAATTTCATTTGAAATGGCATATACTTATCTATCTTTTCAAAGATGAAAAGTTATAAAAAAAAAAAAATGTATTTCTATTGAGAAACATATATTAAATAAACCCTTCATAAAAAAAACGTTATAACTAGCTTAGATCCATCTTAACTCCAGATCTATCAAGCACCTAGAGGGATCAAATATCTTGATGTGCAAACCTCTTTTTTGAGTGCAAAACTTGAGGAAAGGTTTGCACCTTGAGAGATTTGATCCCTCTCGGCACTTGATAGATCTAGAGTTAAGATTGATCTAGGCTGGTTTCAGTCGTGTGCGGACAAATAAAATCTAACAGATGATTGATTTTATCAATAATATGTAAAATCATCTAATATTTAAATATAATCATTTTAAATATGTTAAATATGTCTCACATTAATCTGGTCATTTTAATTTTAAATTTGCTTAGTTACCTTAGCTTGTTGATGCTAAATATTTTGAATAACTTAAATGATGAAATAAACATTTTGAATGTAAAGTGGCAATGTAATAGTGTCGAATGATAGAAAATGTGAATACTAAGAATATAGTAAATTACAATTCTCAAACTATTTTTTTCTATTCTTATTGTAACCCTTGTTACTTTTGTGGTGTTTTCATATTGATTATATGAAAAGGTAATTTTGTGGTCTTTTCATATTGATTATATGAAAAGGATAGGTTAAATCATAAACCGTTTAAATCTTTAGCTCAAGATATTGTAGTAAACATCATACCTTGTCTCTATTTCTCTCCAATATTAATAATATAACACGAAATTCAATGTACATTGTCAATATTTTTTTTCTGCTTACACTGAAATCAATGCACAATATTAATCTAATCACTTTAAAATTACTGTACCATCATGCATCCAATTACATCAAATCATAAATCAACATCTACACTTAAATAAATGCATTTAATGCAAGAAATCAAATAAGATTAGAAAACAACATTTACACTGAAATCAATGCTTCTAATGCAAACAATCAAATACGATTAGAAAACAACATTTACACTCAAATCAATGCATCTAGTGCAATTAAACAAATAGGTTTATAAACCAACATCTACACTAAAATCAATTCATCTAATGAAAGTAAGAAAATAAAATTATAAACCAACTCCATCTTTCTTTCCCTCCCTCTCTCCACTCTTTCACATTCTCTCTCTCTCCTCACCCTCCAACTTTGTTACTATATCCTTCCCTCTCTCCTCTCTTCCTCTCCCTCATTCTCTCCATCTCTACTTCTTTGTCTCTTTATCTCACCCCCAAACATAATATTTTTTTGTATGGTATTAATAATAATTTGGCCCATGGTATTTGGCCCATAGGGGTCACCTAAATAAAACCTATTTTTTGAGTCTTAGTAAGTATAAAGAGGTTTATGGAGTAAAAGTTTATTTATATTTTTTATTTATTTATCATATCCCTTTTATTTACCCTGGTATTTGCCCCATAGGCTTGGTATATAATTAGATGTTGATTTCTAATCCTATTTGATATATTTTTATTTATTTATCATACCTCTTTATACCACTTTTATATTTATTTATTTACCATACCTCTTTTATAAATATGGTATTTGGTCCATGGTATTAATAATTATTTGTCCTTGGTATTTGGCCTGAACGTCGAGAATGAAACACAAACATTTAATGTTTGAATCAAGGTTGGTCTACCAATAATGATTAAACATTGCATTAAATGATATTTGGCCCATGGTATTTGGCCCATAAGCTTCATAATAATGTTTAATAATATTTTTTTCAATTAATTATTTGGCCTGTGTTTTTTTTTTCAATTAATTATTTAGCCCATGGTTTTTTTTTCAATTAATTATTTGGCCTATGGTATTTTGGTCCATGGTATTTAGCCCATGGTATTTGCATTAAACATTATTAATTAATTGTTTGGCCCATAGTCTACAAATAATTATATTAAATGGTGAACTCTTAAGGTCAAGTCAACGATATTTTTGTTTTTTGTTTTTATTTTTTCCTACTATTTAGATTGCATTAAATCATCTTTATGCAATGTTTGGTAAAATAAATTATATTTATTCGTTTAAAATTGGAATTAGTTGATTACTTTTAAAATTCGTCCATTTTGAATGAACAAATTTGCAGACCTCGGGGCAAATTGGAGTGAAGTAAAAATTCATCCATTTTGAACGAACAAATTTGTAGGCCCGGTGAAAAATGTTTATTGTGAGCTGAAATTCATTATGAAAAAGATAAAATATAAAGGCAACCCAACCAAAATTCATTATCAAAAAGATAAAATATAAAGACAACCTTCTAGATTGAATAGAACATGCAAAAAAAATTGTTGCGGTCATGTTTTCTGAATAAAAATTAAAATTATTCACAGAAGAAGAAATCAAACCTAGAAATAAAATGCAATGGGGAAGAAATCAAACCTAGAAATCCTTCTCACACCGAAATCGCAATTCTTTCTCACATAGAAATCTTTTCCCACTTCGCATAGACCCTGAAATATTTTCACACTGTGCTTCCTCATAAATAGAATTGGACACTTTGTTTTTGTGTTATTTACATAGTTAGCGAGAGTCGTGTTTGTTTTTTTATTAGGGCCGACATTAGATTAATTAGATTAAATTTTCACATTACATTTACGTTTTACATTTATTTACATTTACATGTTCTTTTACATGAGATCTACTCCATTTCATTAGATTAAATTTTCAAATAACATCAAGTTTATGTTTACATTTACATTTACATGTTTATGTTTTTAGGTGAGATCTTTTATTTACATTTACATTTACGTGTTTATGTTCTTTTTACATGAGATCTACCCTATTTCATTAGATTAGATTTTCAAATCACGTTAAGTTTATTATGTTTACATTTACATGTTTATGTTTTTTAGGTGAGATCTTTTACATTTACATGTTTATGTTTTTTTACATGAGATCTACCCATTTCTTTAGATTAAATTTTCAAACAAATAAATTTTCAATTTATGTTTACGTTTACATTTACATTTACATGTTTAAGTTTTTAGGTGATATCTACACCATAGGTTTATGTTTACATATTTACGTTTACGTTTTTACTTGAGATCTACCCCATACCGGGCTTAGGTGATATCTACACGATAGGTTTAGGTTTAGGTTTACATATGAGTTTATGTTTACATGTTTACGCTAATGTTTTTATGTGAGATCTACTCCCATACTGGGTTGTAGAGCGCCTCTCGGTTAAATTGTTATAGGTCAACTGCACAAAACCCTTGTCATCGAAGTCCATTTGCTAGGCCACACACTCTTAGTATCATAGTTGGTCACAAGCATTTTAGGGTATCTCTATCCTCAGATCTTCATTTTTCATGGTTATGGGTCATCCACAAACCCACGCGTCATTGAAGTCCATTTGCTAGGTTAAATCATAAACCATTTAAATCTTTAGCTCGAGATATTGTAGTAAACATCATATATTGTCTCTCTTTCTCTCCAATATTAATAATATAACACAAAATTCAATGTACATTGTCAATATTTTTTTATGATTACAATGAAATCAATGCACAATATTAATCCAATCACTTTAAAATTAATGTATCATCATACATCCAATTACATCAAATCATAAATCAACATCTACACTGAAATCAATGCATCTAATGCAAGAAATCAAATAAGATTAGAAAACAACACTTACATTGAAATCAACTGCACAAAACCCTTGTCATCGAAGTCCATTTGCTAGGCCACACACTGTTAGTATCACAGTTGGTCACAAACATTATAGGGTATCTCTACCCTCAATTCTTCATTTTTCATGGTTATGGGTCATCCACAAACCCACGCTTCATTGCAGTCCATTTGCTAGGTCATACACTATTAGTATCATAGTTGGTCACAAGCATTACATGGTATCTATATCTTCGAATCGTCGTTCATCATGGTTATGGGTTAACCACACAAAATCCTTTTCTTCAGTGTCTCTTCATATTCAATAAAGACTTCTCAGAATGGAACTTCACACAATGGGGACCACTACTTCTTAAGGAGGAAGGAATGATTGGAACGGAAAATGACATTCACCCATGGTATTCATCCACCCATGGAATTTACCCATGGTATTGTAACTGGCATTCACCCATGGTATTCATCCACCCATGGTATTTATCCAACCATGGAATTTACTCATGGTATTGTAAGTGGCGTCCACCCATGGTATTTTCCCATGGTATTGTAAGTGGCATCCACCCTTGGTATTCATCCTCCCATGTTATTTATCCGCTCATGGAATCTACTCATAGTATTGTAAGTGACATCCACCCATGGAATTTATCTGTGGTATTGTAACGAAAAAATGCTCTAAGTAATAAGCCACATTTTGTAAAAAGAGAAATTGTCCACCACATTGTAGCTTTTATAGTTATTCTCTATTTCAATAAAAAAATTCTTTGTAGTTTTTCTTTATTGTGTGTTCTTCTATTTTCTTTTGACATTTCATTTTTTTAGATTTTGGGGGCCTCCCCAGATTCAGATCAACTTTAACTTTAAAGCTTTTAAAAACAAGAGCTAAATAAGATAATAGGAAAGGAAACATATTTAACTTGAAAAATCAACTAACAAGCTTTAATATTCAAAGCTAAATATTTCTCTTATATTTCTAATTCGTATCTTTAACAACATAAACTTATCCAATAGACAAATAAATCAAAGGAAGCTAAATTTCATGCACCTAAATGTCACAGGCACAATGACAAAAGAAAAAGGATAAGGTGAAGTGAGTGATGAGTTATTAAGAATATTGTATTTTTTTAAATATAAAAGTTTTTATTTTACCTTCGAAATTCACAAGTGATTTTGATATTTTATTTTATTTTTTAAATAATTTTCTTTGCCCCTTAAAAACCCAAAGAAAAGCAAAGGCGGTTTTAATTTTGAACGGTGCTTCCAAAACAAATCTACATGAGAGAGATCTCAATGGTGACAAGACTTTAATACCTCGAAGGGGTTAATAGGTGCACCATTTGTCTTATACATAATTACACTGCCGCCAGAAAAAAACAAGTGAGAAGGACAACGTTAGGTGAGATGAGACATATTATTTCCTCCTCATCATAACCTTAACCTAATGTTCTTTACTAGCTTCATGGATGAGACAAAATGTTTCATTATAACTTCTTACTACCTCAATACTGATATAGTAAAAAGTAAAAAGTAATGGATTGAAGTTATAATGAAACATTTTGTCTCAAGCTAGTAAAGAACCTGTGCCCCCACCATATATATGGTATTGAGACATAATTTGTGCCCCCACCATGGGATAGAATTGACTATATCCACTCAAATGATTGAAGAATCTTGTAATAAGTTTGAAAATGGATATGTATTTTTTCTTGGAAATATTAAAGTTTAATTTTTTAATATTAATTTGTATAGTACAATTTTGAAAAAATTGCAGGGTGATTAACATTGATTTACTTTCTTCAATATATCATAGTCCATGCAGTATAATATTCAATAATAAAGGTATAAAAGAAGAAATAGCCTATATATATATTTTTAAAAACATTGGTTAT
>APFE030596644.1:174255-277860 GCA_000404065.3 Pinus taeda
AAAATTTAGGCAAAATCGAGCTCAAAAACATGATAAGAAAGTGCAAAATTTAGTTGTATAATTTTTGATGATTTTTTTTTTTTTAAGCATAGTATGATTAATAAACAAATCATTTGTTTTTGAGCATTTTTTCCAAGTTAGTTTTAATCATATTTGGTAGAGATTTATAAAAATTTTAAGTTCTTTAATTTATAGAATTTGAATGCCCAAAAATTTAAAGGGTTGAATCAAATTATACATTCAAAAATGTATTTTAAACAACAAAAATTCTCAATCTCATTTGAAATTATATTGCCGATTTAATTTGATGAAATAAATTATATTTCTATCTATTAATTAACGACAACCTCCATTTTTAATGATTGTTGTTGAACAAAATATAATTTTTTGAATTAGTTACAAAAATTACCAATATAAATTTTTAAATATCTAATTAAAAATAAAATTTTTTGGATATTTTAAATTATATTGAAATTTAAATATTTAAATGTTTTTATTATTGTGAAATTTAATAAAGCTATAATTTTGCTATCATAGTGAATTTCTTCCTAAAATCCTGTGAAAAATTCTTTCAAAAATTCCAATTATTGAAGTGTTTAAATTGGCCAAAAT
This sequence comes from Pinus taeda, assembly GCA_000404065.3. Classification (NCBI taxonomy): domain Eukaryota; kingdom Viridiplantae; phylum Streptophyta; class Pinopsida; order Pinales; family Pinaceae; genus Pinus; species Pinus taeda. The sequence continues at coordinate 174,868 of APFE030596644.1, forward strand.
AAATTTAGCACCATCAATCTTCAAATTTCCCAACTAAAGCTGGTTTTTTCTACCAAATTTCGGGTGCAAAATTGGAAAAAAAACAACAGTGTGAAAAGTGCAAAACCTTCTAAGGATTTGGATTTTTTACCAATATTCTTGGCTAATTGCAATGGCTATGACTTCCAGGCATTTGCGATTGGGCAGAAACAATGACAAAATATATCTATGTACTTACATATCAGATTTCTGGGAAGGTGCGTACGAACCGTAACAAGGGTCAAGGTTGTAGAAAAACGAAGCGTGGAATTGTGAAGCAATGCCCCAAAGGAGAATTTGAAATTTGGGGTCGTCCGCGAAAACGTGAGATTCACGCAGACATGGCGGAATTGACCGCTCATGTGGAGTCGCAGGCGACCGGTCACCTATGCCGCTTTTGACGGGATCCGGGTCCATCCGGAAGCGTCACTTTATCTATCAAAAACGCGGAGCCTTCGGTCATATGGGCCACCGGCCGGGCATTTTCCTCGTGCTCACCGGCTGTGGAAACTTCCATGGTAGTTCGACTTGCTGTTGTTAAGTCTGGTTGGCGTCTAATGACGCATTAAATTGATCTGAGTGGGGAAGGTTAAAGAAATTTCCTGAAGTTACCCTAAATTTTCCATTTTTTGTAATTCGATGGTTTATTACTATCTCTGGGAAAGCGTGTCCGCTGTGTGGGCACATTCGTGGAATCTTGTGGAACAGGGTTTCCGTCGGGCTCTACGCCTATAAATCAGGCTTTGGCGTATTGGGTTCCCGGGATTCTGTTATATGAGCGGTATTCCTTAGGTATAATATACGAACGAAAAACATTTTAACAAGCTGTGGGATTCGAACTCCAGATCTGAAAGATATGAGGGTGCCATCGCTTTTTGCTTGCCTACCAGGGTTGTCGCCCCAGTCGTTGTTTCAGTCGACGGACAAGCCTCATTCTCTCTGGGGGGTTCCTGAGAAACCCTTGCCGCCTCCTCCGCCGTCAGTGGAAGTCCTTCCTTCTAAGGTAAATTTTGCTCTTATTGAGAGTAATTTGAGTGCTCAGATTTGAATTTCTGTTATTGATATTAAGAATAGGTAATGGGTTTACCTTTGTCAAAATTTTCAATCTGTTGGATTTAAACTTCTGTGTAGTTCTTAGGTCCCGGATTCTTTTGTGGCAGCGTTTCTGCATTTATATTTTCTTTGCAACTAGCTAGCCATCTCTACAAGGAATTACCCAACTGTGCAATTCACTATAACTGATGAATCAAGTGGCATCATACCTTGTGGTTATGAGAGAAACTGATTTTAGGTTAACCAGGATTGTGACTTGCTGCAGGGATTTCCCTGATATTCCAGTTAACTGAATGCAAAAAATTAGCTGGGCATGTTCAAAACAAACAAGCAACCTTGCTTGGAAAATTTCCTTAACCAACCATACAAATCTGCACATAGTTTAACTTCTGATCAAACCAAACATAACCCTCCTTTGATGTTTTACCGTCAGTTTTTGTTTGTTATTCTAGGCTTTCTTTGGCTTAGATGAAAGGTCCAAGGGTAATTATTCCATCAAGATTGGCCAAGGCTAGCAGAGGCCTAATCCTTTTCAAGCTCATGCCATTTAGGTGGGGCAGCTCACTTTGGGAATGGAACTCTGGCGGATGGCTTTATATTCCTTCTAATTCGCCAGTGAAGTAACTAATGCCCTGTTGGCGGCAGCCCTTGATTTATTGGACGGATTCCCACCTCGACATAGTTGCTTTTAGGCCTTCAGCAAATTGGACATAGATTTAATGTGGAGGAAATAGCTTTTCTTTAGTGTAAGTGTGGGAACCTTGAAATAGTTTTGTACTTCTGATTGGGCTTTTAGAACTTTGGATATGGAATCAGTGCGAAGGAAATTCGAAATGTTTGTTTTCAGTGCAAGCTATTATATTTAATGTTTTCTAGTGGTCCACAAAGAGCACAGGCTCAAAACCTAAGGCATATGAACCTCCAATAGTCATGGAACTAATTAAAGAATCAGAAAATATGAACCTCAAATAGTCATGGAACTTATTAAAGAATCAGAAAAGAAATTATCCATGTGCTTTTTGCGAATTGGATCCACTCGGTCGGGGATACCGAGATTGCAGTTGCCAATGTTTTTTGGCTCACCCAAAAACATAAAATGGATTAGGTCCAATGCGACTGTTCAAAATAATACTGCCATTTTAGTTTTAAAGATGGAACTTCTAGGGTTAGATGCTTCAGCTCAAGCAGATGCATGGTCACGAGGAAAACCTAAATGGTAAAGAGTATTTCTTCTAGTGAAAAATGTGAAGTTCCAAATTCTTATCTGTTCTGTATTTTGTATGTGAATTATTAGGATGCTCAATCTGATAAGTACGTTGCTGAGCCTGTCAATTTGCAAGGAGGCCTGACCTTACTCAAGGTATGTTGATATTTTTGCCACAGCTATTTGTTTTGGGGTTTGGTTGAGATAAATCTAATTGCCTCTTGGGAGGTGAGCTTTTTGTTTCTTGTTCGATAATTTAAGTCCTTTTTTATCGAAATCTAATCAGAGTCGAGTGAACACTATGGATGTCTTTGGAGTGCCTTATTTGGATCTGGTTCCTGGAAAGTATGAAGGTATGTTGATAGAATTGCCATGCTTTAAAACATTGTACGTTTGTCCCTTGTCTTCTTTGACCACATGGTTTATTCACCTTTATTTTGTTTTTTTGTGTGATAGCAGGGGGGCTCAAACTCTGGGAGAGTTCTCTTGATCTAGTGAACACACTTAAAAGGGAAATTCAAGATGGTCAATTGTCATTCAGGGGAAAGCGAGTTCTGGAGGTGATTATTAATTGCTGGTTAATATATATATATATCACACGAAAACTGTCTTTTTCAACCTCGGCTCTGCTAGCCCAATAGTTTAGCAATGTAAAACATGCATTCACTTCGACCTGGGTTTTTAAAAGCCTGGTCAATGAGATTGAGATCTCAATTATGAAGACTGTTATGAATGATTTACGTTGCTATTTTACTGCAAAGGGGCTAAATCATTTCTGCCTTATGTACTAATGATATTACTACATTATTATATAGAACTAGTTGAATTTTCCATCTGAATTTGAGCAGCAATGAGATGGGTTTTTCATCAAACCTTTGCTTCATTTCTTCACAGTTCAGTGGTTTAGACTTTACAGCTACATAAATGTCTATCCTTTTTAAATTTATTTTATGATGTTTGATCTTTTGGGACATTGTTGTCTGATTATTTTTTTTTATATATTTTGCAATGCAAGCAGCTTGGGTGTGGGAATGGTCTTCCTGGGATTTTTGCATGTCTGAAGGTGGGTTATCCATTTTCCCAGGTCTTGTTTTTGCATTTTTGGCCTTAATCTGGAAGGGGCTTCTTAAGAATTTGACCTGTAGACATTGACCGCATAAATCCTTATTAAGATCTGGCTTTGCATGTGATTCAGGGTGCTTCAACTGTACATTTTCAAGATTTCAATGCTGAAGTTTTACGTTGTCTCACTATACCAAATGTATATGTGAACCTTCAAAATGCTCGTGAGCGACTGGGTCGTCATTGTGATGGTCCTGTAACTCCTACACGGACTACTAGTTTATCACCTGATGTTCACTTCTATGCTGGTGACTGGGGAGATCTACATACTTTACTGTCTGTTGTTGGAGAGAATCAGATTGGTGCAAGTGATATCAATTTAAATTTTTCGGAAGATGATTTGTTTCTAGACCGCTCTCTTAGCCACAATAGCAGTGGTGCTAATCAGGAAACCCAGGTTGATTCCAGCCATGGTCAGCAAATAACACGTACTAGAAAGCTTTCTGGAAGCCGTGCTTGTGAACGAGCCAGTGATATGGATCCATCAGAAGGTGGATATGATATTATATTAATGGCAGAAACTGTTTATTCTTTGGTGTCGATGCGGAAACTGTATGGTCTTATAAAAAAGGTTGGTTTTATACTCATATCTTTATATCTATAAAATTTCTTTTTGCGACTGTTTCCTTGAAGCAAAGTTTGAAAATTATTGTAGATTACAGTTTGCTTTGTGTCTAAACTGTTGGTGGGTTATGTGGATTTCAGAGGTATGCTTATTTTTGTTTCTTTTTTGGGACAGTGTCTTCGACCTCCTTATGGAGTTGTTTACTTGGCTGCTAAAAAACATTCTTTTTGTGGAGGAGGAGGAGGAACTCGACAATTCAGATCTATAGTAGAAGAGGATGGTATGTTTCATCACCTATCCACATCTTGAAAGTTAGGAATGAAATGCAAGATATTTTACAACAATATATAAAGTATAAGGATGTGCTCTCAACTCGTAGCCACAATAAAGGACATGAGTTCAGAATGACACTTAGGGTCCAAGTGAGTTGTATCTTATTGCAACACAACAGATTTGGTCAATAGCATGAAGGATAACTCCTTAAGCAACGGAACCCTGAAACTTATCTTTACAAAATTGGGATCTCCAAAATACATTATTGTTTCTCATCTTCCAGAGCACACTCTGACAGACCACCCTGATACAGTGCCAGGCTCCTAAGAAATGATTTGAACTGAAAAGTTACCATTCCACCACAGATTTACTAAACATCTCAGGTCAAAAGCAGATGTTTCACCTGTTGCAACAAACAAACATCCAACTTATGCTTGCACAAAAGATTCTAAACCACCGGTTTTTTGTCAGGGAAGTTCAGCCCCCCTAACATTACATAACAAGAGCTTCAAATTCTTTAGCACAGGACATCAAATCCAACATACACCCCAAAAGTGTAATTTGACTGACATAATACCAAAAGAGGAAGCAGCTTGAGTTGCAACCTCGTTGTAGGATTTACCTTGTGGGATGTTGTGCTCCCACTTTCTTTTATTGGGTTTGAACTGATACTTACATAGAGAAGATCCTTCCTCTTGCTATTTCTCTGCTTCATCTTCCACTCTGAATTAGGAGACCGAGGCTGAGTGTCCCCGAATTGTGTGACTGATGAATGGCCTGAGTTCCTTTATATTTAAGCAATAAATGATCGGCCATAGAATGTGGATTTTCAGGCACATATTCTTTCATTTCGTCCATGTCACCCATCTTCTGCTTTTGACCAGCTTTCACAACTCTTAGAGTTGTCTTCCTCTGCTAGTTCTTTAGCCCTTTGGTCCCTTGCTTCCTCAACATGACAATCTCCGCTTTGGTAGTTGAGACCATGGCAGACCAAACAAGCGTTTGGGTAGTTAAGAAATTGGACCCTCTGGAGCAGCTTCCCCCCATAGATGACCAACATGAATGCACAGTTTTTCTTCAAAAGTAGCCTTCTCCATGCCCCTTTTAACACTCGCCAATTTGGCAGCAATACTGTTTGCACACACCTTGGTAGCCATGAACATGTTTGTGAACTCTACCCAAGGGGGATATCTGGCTTTACTAAAATCCTTGTCAAAGTTGTCCTTCCAGGATATAGACTATACTGGAGAGCCTGATATATTCCAAGAGCACCTCTCTCTCTCAACTTGATGTGCTTGGTGTGTTTCTTAGCAATATCCATTTCAATGAACAGACAAAGGTTTTCTTTGAAATTAGCCTTCTCTGTGTCCCTTACTAATGCCTTGTTAAACTTGCAAGCAATACTGCTTATACACACCCTGGTAGGCATGGGCATGTTTGTGGACTTCACCCATGGGGGATATCTAGCTTCACTAAAATCCAGAGGGTCAAGGTCATCCTGCTAGGATTGAAGTAGGCTGGAGAGCCTGAAATATTCCAAGTTCCCCTATAGAGAATGATCTGGATATCTTGCAAGTTGCATGGATTTGGAAATTATCTTCACATAAAGATGTCTTAAACGCCCACTATGTTTGCAAAGCGATATCCTTTTTCTAATTCAAGCTACACCAATTTAAAAAATTCATTTCAGAAGACATTTTCTTTTTTAAAGAAAAGGACGGCCCTTTGTCAAGTGTCTGAGCAGCTTTAGAAAATATTGGATTATCATGAAGCATGTACTCAGTCTCTGATTCATCCTACTCCATGTTCGTATAGTATGCTTCCTTCGATTCTCCCTGATCAAACTTCAAATGCAGTCGTCCCTTTTATGTACCAGTGGTGTTTGCCTGCAGATTGATAGCCCCCTGCTTAACACCTTATCTTTTGGGGGTGAGAGGCTCTGCCCAGCAGCAGCTAACAAAGCTCTCACGGTTGTGGGTGAACTTGAGGAAGCTCCTCAAACCACCTAATGCCTAGCTCCTTTTCCCAGCAATATTGATTCTCATAACCAATGGCCTGATGATAAGAGATAGAGTGCTCATGATGCCTTTGGATCTGCAAGCAATCACTCTTAATGTTTTTAGGTAAAAAAATATTCAGAATGCTTTGTTCATTCAGCTTTCAGTCCTATCATTTCCAATTCCCTGTCATCGGCAATATTGTTCTATAACAGATTTAAAACAAACCTTTTGGACATCATTTCCTTTAGAGTTCTTCATTTTCCTAGTCGTTTCAGTGTTTGCTTTTGGCATTCAAGGCCTTTCCCTGGAAGACATTCCTCTCTTCAGCTTCATTCTTGCTTTCTATTTCAGTTTTTTCACATTGGTTTATCCTCAGCTCCCATCAATCACACATCTTTTTGGGTGATATGAGCTAGCTGATTCATTCTACCAATAAATGCAGCTTTAGATCCAGCTTCCTTCCTTTCACGGGCCAAGCCAGACAGAAAGACCTGACCGACAAAGCCTCAGCAAAGCCTTTCACAAAGTCATAAGCCCTTACCTTCATTATAGGTAGGTAGGTACCTTCCTTCCATAAATCCTGCAAGCTTTTTATGGATTGGGTTTGCCTTTGTGCTTTTTAATCTTCCTACCCACAATTGAAGACTTGCTTTTGTTTGTGTTAGTAAGCACAGTTCTGGTGGTGATGTCATAATGGAACTCTGGATAGTTGGATGGGATAGTGACCTGTGTTACCTATATTTATTTATTTTAGTAATGAAAATTTATGATACATCATAAAATTCGTGTTTTCTCATGAAAAAAGAAGCCATGTCCCGTTATTTCTTTCAATTCATATATGGTTCTTTTCTGGTACATTAATCCATGATTTCTCTCCTGCAGGCATACTGGGAGCCCATTTGGTGGTCGAAGTTGCAGACAGTTCAAACATCAGAGAGATCTGGAAATTTTTCTACAAATGAGAAATCACAAACCAGAGCTGGGTATTTTGGAATTCATTATTTTTTTTCCATTTGAAAACCTATACTCTGACCTAATGCTGGGAATGAGGAGTACTAAACAGATCTTTAGTTTAGTGTAATGGTAATGATCAGTGCAGTATCTGGCATTTTGAGTGAAAACTCAGAGGGCGCCTATAAATCATTTTGATTGGAGTCGTGTAAATGATCGTTCTCTAATTGAACAAGTACAATTCTTAATGTAGGTGCATAACAGTGGGAATTTTTTATGTAGAGTAGATGTCAAAGGGTAAAGCGGAATTCGTTATTTAGGTATGGTGTGGAAGGGTAGGGGGAAAACGGTTGCTCGTTGTAGGGGGCTAAGTCACAGTTGTTATTGTTGGAGATGGCCTTGCTACTATTTTATCATTATCCTGATGATCGAAAAGTGTATATAATATTCATTTACAGGGAAAATATCTTGGATCAGTACTTCCTGTGAACTTTTTTTGATGATCTGGTTATTTTGCACTATGTATTGTGCGCTTAAATTCCATTGCTTAATGGATAATTAATAGAAAATCTTAAGAGTTTGTTCAGGCAATGACTAGAATATCTGGTGTTTGCTCCTCTAAAAAATATTCTTCTTTAAAGAATATTCATCAATTGGAAGGTAAAATTTTCGAACTGTAAACAAGTACAGCAATGCCCACCTACTTTAAGCTGTAGAAGCAACTTGGTTTGCTAAGCCCTTTTATGTTTTTCCTGCAGTCATTCCTAGCGAATTACAGTAAGTTGACTAACATACATGGCACTTAGTGTCTAAAGTTTTCAATTCCTCAAAAAATAAATCTATGAATGGGAGCAAACAGAGGCTTCCTTTGCACTCTTGCAGTGTAGTCGTCTTGACACATTCAAACCGCAATGGACTCTGGAGGGAGTTTCCATTCCCATTCCATGATAGGATGAGAAAGTCATTTAAGTTGTACAGACAGTTTCAGCCAAGGTGTATCCTGAGCTGGAAGGAAACCTATATAGCTCACCATGCATTTTCAAAATACATCTATATATTAGCTTGTTGTCCCAGGAATTCCACTGTAGTCAAGGCACATCAAGTAATTTGCCTATTCAGTACTACAAATTATTAATTGTTTAAATTCTTTGTGTGGAGTGTATTTTGGTGTTATGTAAAGCACTTGGATGGCTCAAACTTTCTAGAGAATTTTGTTTCTAGCAAACTGAATTTGCGGATCCATGCCCTTCTAATTGAAATGTATGAATCCATATTCCGCTTCTGTAATCTGTTACAAACATGACATGGCATTCTCAAAGAGGCCGCTGACATTCTCAAAGAGGCCGCTTTCTACTATGATCTGTAAGGGTTCAGGTTCTAACAAGGTATATTGATGAAATTGTTTTAATGCAGAAATGAATTCAATGTCCTTGAATATCCCTACTACTGGATGTTGCAAGAATTATTTTAGATGGATAGAATTGCAGATGTTAAATGTTTTTATGGCAGGAAGGAAACCTATGTAGCTCACCATACATTTTCAAAATACATCTTACATATTAGCTTGTTGTCACAGGAATTCCACTGAAGTCAAGGCACATCAAATAATTTGCCTACACAGTACTACAAATTATTAATTGTTTAAATTCTTTGTGTCGAGTGTATTTTGGTGTTATGTAAAGCACTTGGATGGCTCAAACTTTCTAGAGAATTTTGTTTCTAGCAGACTGAATTTGCGGATCCATGCCCTTCTAATCGAAATGTATGAATCCATATTCCTCTTCTGTAATCTGTTACAAACATGACATGGCATTCTCAAAGAGGTCGCTTTCTACCATGATCTGTAAGGGTTCAGGTTCTAACAAGGTATATTGATGAAATTGTTTTAATGCAGAAATGAATTCAATGTCCTTGAATATCCCTACTACTGGATGTTGCAAGAATTATTTTAGATGGATAGAATTGCAGATGTTAAATGTTTTCATGGCAGGAAGGAAACCTATATAGCTCACCATACATTTTCAAAATACATCTATATATTAACTTGTTGTCCCAGGAATGCCACTGGAGTCGAGGCACATCAAATAATTTGCCTACACAGTAGTACAAATTATTAGTTTAAATTCTTTGTGTAGTGTATTTTGGTGTTAATGTAAAGCACTTGGACGACTCAAACTTTCTAGAGAATTTTGTTTCTAGCAGACTATGAATTTGCCAATCCATGCCCATTTCTAATCGAAATGTATGAATCCATATTCCTCCTGTAATCTGTTACAAACATGACAAGACATTGCCCTTTTCCAGTCGAAATGTATGAATCCATATTCCTCTTCTGTAATCTCTTACAAACATGACAAGACATTCTCAAAGAGGTCGCTTTGTACCATGATCTGTAAGGGTGCAGGTTCTAACAAGGTGTATCGATGAACTTGCTTTAATGCAGAAATGAATTCATTGTCCTTGAATATCCCTACTACTGGATGGTGCCATAAAACATTTAACATCTGCAATTCTATCCATCTAAAAATAATTCTTGCAACATTTGATATCTGCCATTACAACAAAAAATACTGATCTCTCTCCTTTTACGTTAGGTAGCAAGAGAAGAGCCAATTTACAAGATCTGTAGATCGCAACACTCTATATATTTGCGTTTTATGCTGAAGTATGATATTTGATATTTCATTCTATTCAAGAACAAAATCAAATTTTATATAATGTATTTTTTATTTTTTAAAAGGAGTATTTATTGATTATAGCGAGATATTTATATATTCAAAATTATTTATCTAGATTTTCTATTTATAGTGCAACCACACATTACAATAAAACCATTATAAAACTAAAAAGTATATAAAAACAAGAGTTATAAATTTTTTGATATAAATATATTAAAAATCATAAAAAAATATGATATAAAAATACGAAAATCCCAAGGAATTTTCAAAGAAGCATGTCACATGCTCGAACCGAATTCAACAGCATTATGATAACTGTATTTACATAAAACAATCTTCCAAAATCTTTTACAAGAAATTGCTCCACAGCATTATGATAAGTGTATTTACCATAAAAATAGTCTTCCAAAATCTTTACAAGAAATTGCTGTGGTATTCTTCATATATGGTTTTATTTATAATAATTTTATATTTGTTTTTTTAATGGGTAAGAGAGAATATTAATATAATTATATAAATTAATTTATTAGTATGTTTACCAGCATCAGTCCATGATAAACCTAAAATATTTTATGATATATTTCATATTATTAAATTAATTAAATTAAAATTATTATTATTATTTTTTGAAGTTGAGACTTTGCATTATGCCAAATGAAAATTACATAAACCAATTCTTTTTTTAGCTACTGGTAATGCACGAAGGAAAACCAAAAGTTCAAAGTTTTGAGGTTGCTAAGACTTTGGCTAACTAGAGCATCTTGTAAATAGAAATTTAAAAAAATAGGCTGGTTGTGTCGGACTTTAACATACATCAAGATGAGAAAACAAAAAAGGCTATTAGTGTTGCAAGCAAAAACTAGTTAGTCATAACAACTATTGGGTAGAATCTCCAGGCATCTATGCTTGTTGGTCAGTGTCCTCGTTCGAGGCGAAGGAGATGTTCGCTGATCTCCTAGCTAGAATGGTCATCATGTGGTCAATACTATCAATTTCTCCCTCAAGCTTTGTCAATCTAATAGAATTAACCTACCGAGTCCTCATGTACTTCCCTATGCCACTTGGAATATTCAAGTCACATTTAACCTTGTGTTAGCTTAGTTCCATGATCGATGAAGTGATAGGAGCATGTGTAATGCACCAAGGATAATGCAAACTACAACCCCTTTTTGTGTGAGTTGACATCCTATTAGGTGTAGGGTAAAATGCTCGCTCCTGGGGAACCTATTGTTCTTTATATATAAATATTAATATAAAATGTTATTTATGTTTTTATTGCAATGAACTAATTCAGATTGTGAAACTATGGATGGCTCATTAAATAAGTTAAAAATAAAAATAAAGCATAAGAGTAGTGTCCACAAGTTGAGTGCCTTTAGATCACAAAATCATTGTATTGTCACACGTGCTTACAATTTGCACAAACACTAAGCTTATACAATCTAAGTCAACTTGTTGGCAAACATAAAAAAACTTAGCAATATGAGAAGTGTATTGTTAGTGTGCCACGAGAATCATCTTTGTGTTGGGTAGTGTCATTGTGGTCATTTGGGTAGTGGATTCTAATCATCATTGGCAAGGTCTATGTTTATGAAAATGAATTTTTACACATCATTCTCTTGAATTAGCTTTGGTCGCTTTTCAACTTTAGAGACAACTAAGTTTTGTTGAGGGTACTAGTCATCTTAGGGTGGTGGAGGGGTCACCAATGAAATCTTACAATTTGTTTTTTCTTTTCTTTTGTGTGTCACTAGACTTTCATAATGTTAGTGGTTCATGGTCATAGTGTTGAGAGAGATTGGAACATGTAATGGATTACATAGGAGCCTCCCTATGTATGGTACAACCTCTCTAAACTTATCAACTTAAGCAATAATTTGCAAATGAAGATTTGCATGGATAGCCAATTGACAAGTTTGATACCTATGTGAGAAAAGTAACAGTAACAGAATATAAAACATAAGAATAACAATGGCACATGAATGTGGTGCACAAAGATTTACCTTGATGTTGCATGTCTCTCTATTTCATTGTATTAAATTCACTCTTCACAATGCAATATTTAGGTATCCTACAATATTGAAAACCTCAAAATGTTATGGACTATATTACAATTATAATTCCTTAATTGGGAGTGTATTATAATCAGTTGAAACCATTCACTAAAATAATACATAATGAGCAATTATTTTTTAGTTGGGGGATCTGTCTTGGGCCCTCAATATCCCTCCAATGTGGGGTGGGCGAGGGGGGAGTTCTTGCCAGAGCCCTTTCAGTTGAGGACTCGCCGAATCCCCTTATGAACGTAACTAAGTCTACTAGTAGAGAATACAACAAATATTCAACATTCTCCTACTTGTTGAGTACTTCATTGAAAATAGGGGCAAAGAAGACATTCACACAAGTCTACTCCACTATAATTTTTTAGTACTATTAGACATTGTTGATGAATTTGCAACATCCTTTAATACATTAACCTTCTTCAATGAACTCTATTGGAACGATTCCTTACAATAAATCTTATAATTTTTTTGAAATTTTAGATTATGCAATTTATTTCTTTAGATCCTAGATTAATTATTACTAGCTTATTGTTTGAATTTATGTAATAACCAAAATAAAAAATGAAACAAATAATCGAAATAACATCATCCACAGAAATGAACACAAGATAGATTTTGGTAAACACAATATAAGAGAAAACTTCGCTAGAACATGAGGCCTATTTTTTGCTCTATTATTTTTCAATTAAGGAAATGCAAATACAAAGAAAGAGGCACTCACTATGGAGTTGTTTTTAACAATATGTATGAATGAAAATAAGGCAATCTTTTTCTCCTCCTTTTATGCTCTTAAATCCCACTCCTAGATGATTTTCTCAACTATGAAATGAGTATAAAGTTAAATAATGGAACCTTTTTTCTATTAGTGACTCGATACTTAATCAGATAGTCATCTAAGGTTAGGGTCTTTGCATCATCAACCCTCAATTAGTGATAAGCTTTTGGACTTTCTAGAATTTTCTTCTAAAGTCCACACATGGCTAGTCCCCACATGTGTGAGTAATGGGGACTAATGTGACATTCACTTGTACCATGGTGGTCAATAAGATAGGTAAACTTGTAGGATGCATAACTTAAACATATGGGCTGTAATTAAGGTGATTTTTGCGTCACTAGAAAGGTCTCATTATATAGAACAACGTCGAAGGGATGGACTTATGCTCACAAATCTTTGACTTTAAAAGTGCCATTTGATGCCTCAAAATGGGTTGCGAAGGTTCTAGACCTAAAATTTCCAAACTAGGACCTATTACTAAAATGGGCCTTGCAAGCTAATTCCTCCAGTTTTTCCACCCATGAAGTACCAAGATATATGACAAATGTTCTAATGATCCATTTTAGATCAATGTTCAACCTTGTCTTTAACATAATGGTATTGCACAACAATATGCTTTTTATTAGAATGATAAGTAGTGTTATTTATTAGAAAAAAATGTACTTTCATTGTTAGAAATGGTCACCACCACTCTTTGAACAAAGTTGACATCTATGCAACCATGCAACTTCCTTACTTCCATGAGTGGTCGTGCTATACTCAACTTCTATAATTGACAAGGAAAACATGGCTCTTGCTCATCCAATTGATTTCTCCATCAACCACTTGTGGGTCTTCTGTGGAAGATATCTTAAATTGTTGGTAAGCCTATAGACATCTCTTATTAGACATCAAAGAAGACGATATGAGTTGGAGAATCTGCAGGTGAGTTTAGGAAACTTAAGCCACATATTGTTGATGGTGAAATTAGAAAGGGAGATGATGTTGAAACTTAGTTACTTGGAATTAGAAAGTATCTTGAATTACATAACTACTCATCTAACTTAGAAGCTAGAGTAGCCATATATCATTTGCAAGGAAAGACTTCCATTTAGTGGATCTAGGGGATAAAAACTATGCTAAAAAATGAAAGTGATCAAATTCTCCCGAAATCGGTGCCAAATCATAGATCTCTTCGTTCTGATTCCAATGACTCTTGAATCACCTCAATCCAACACCGTATATGCATTCTGAAGTTTTTGGAAAACAATTAAAATGTCAACTTACAGGGTTGACAGTGCTGTTGACTGGGCAAGCCGTATAGTGATGTGGCGTTGGTGTCAGTAGGCTAGTTGGGCAGGTATGGTGGTCAAACAGACCAATCTCGCGGTGACTCGTGGTAGGTCATAGATGTTGAATTAGTAGATTGTGATTGGTTGGTGAATTTCGGTTTGTCCAATTAGAAGGTGCCACGTGGCCCAATGGGAGGGCGTCACATGGACCTCGGGTTCCGTGTAAAATTTTGGTTTAGGGTTTCACCAACCTAGCAAGGTTGACCTCGTGACCTCCGTCACAACAACCACATGTCTTACCATTGGACCACATATGTTACTTGTTATATATATATATGGTGAAATTATATTTAAAATGGAGTGGGTTTGGTGTTTGTTGGGGGGAGGGGGGCATGGGCACATGGCCCTAGCCTCAGTCATATCGCATGTGGTGTGCCCAAGATGTAAGGCAGAGGGGGCATCGGTTAGCCCAACCCCTGGTTCCATTCATCCCACATGACCAACGACGGGGCTTGTGACAGAGGGGTCAGTGCATGGCGCCCAATCCATGAGCATATGGCCAATAATGTGATCAAGAGCGATGAAGCTGGTGGGAGCATGACCTATAGCTTGCTCCCCTGGCCATATGAACTACCATGTGACCGAGACCGAAGGCGGAAGTTGGGTCGTGGGTGCCCAACTAATTGTTCAACAAATTGCAACAATCACGATGGAATCAATGTCAAAAACGTGCCGATTTGTCACCTAGTGGACACACCAAAGGATGAAAACCGTTGCCAGCGTTTCCAGTTTGGTGAATTTGTAGGACACATAATAGAGAAAGGAGGAAGGAGGCCTATCTTGGTCATTTTCAGCGTTTTTGAGCCTAAGAAGAGCCTATACAGACGTTTTTGGGTGTTCTGGACATAATGACAACATTATTTTTGTGATTTGAGCATTGTATGCTGATGTAATTGATATTTTGAGTATATAAAATAAATGACCAACATTGGAAGCTAGACCCAGAGATGTACCCCAAGAGGGGTGAACTCCATCATCAAGTTGTTGTTTTGTGATGCTGCATGTTATCTATTTTTCTTTGGTTATATCTGCAAAATCTAACTAAAATAAATAAGTTTATGTGCTTTTGCAAATTGACCCATTCCCCACAAGACATAAAATAACTTGCAAACTTTTTCAAGAAACCTTCAAATTTTTAATTTCATATCTGTTTGGTATCAGAGCATGGCTGTTTTGAAGGTTTGACTATTTTTGCAAATGTTTTTAAATGTTAACAAGGTCTAAGTTGAGAAGAGGAGAAGGAGTGCTTGTAAAACCAAACCCCCAGATTGTTTCAAGGAGGTCACAAACTCCACGAACTCCACTAATCATGGCACATGAAGAAGGATAGGAGCCAACGTTTGAGGATGAGAGAGCTTTCAGAAAGGATTTCTATGATATGTCTGAGATGGTGAAAGTGTTGTATGAAGAGAGAACAACAAGGTTGCAAAGAGCAATTTCTAATCAACAAAAAGGTAGCGGTGGTGAGGGGAGCAAGCCTCCACCTCCAACACCTCCATCTTCACATCTGTATTCATCTCCTTTAACACCTAGACATACTCCTCCTAGATCTCCAAAAGGACATGTGAAGTCTCCTTTGCTTAAGCTTGATGTCAAATTTGAATTGCCTATGTACAATGGGGAAGTAAACGCTAAAAAATTGGATAATTGGGTTTATCAAATTGAAGTCTATTACAAGATTCAAAGGATTGATGATGATGGTACAAAGATCCAACTTGCTTCTCTCCATTTGGAAAGTGCAACCCTCATCTAGTGGGAGGCTAGAACTCAAGAATATTTGAAGAAAAGTGGTAAAATTATCTCTTCTTGGAATGATTTTATAGCTGCATTAAGAAGGAAATTTTATCAATTAGCTTATATGCAAAAGGAAATTATGGATTGGAATTTTTTTAGACAAGATAAAGGTTAAAGTGTCTAAAGTTACACACAAGAATTTAGAGGAAGAGCTTTAATCTTGGGTGTTGATTTATCTTCACAAGACACTCTCCTTAAATACATAGGTGGATTACATAGTTATTTGAGACATATTATACTTATGTTTAATCCCACCAATCTAGATGAAGTATGTGTTTAGGAAACTCATTTAGAATCAAGAGGAAAGAATGTTCCTTAAGAGACTAGCAAGAAGCCATCTAAATCTGGAGACAAAGGAAAAGGAAAAGGAAATTACGATGCTACAGTTAAGAAATAGGGAGAGAAACTTACCTGTAAACATTGTTCTAAAGAAGGCCATGATAAAGAACATTTTTGGAAACTACGTCTAGAAATGAGATCAAAGAAGTTCAATAATAAGGGGAAACAAAAGACTATTGCTACAACTCAACAAGATCTAGGATCTGATTCATGCAATGAAACCAAAATCACAACCATGGGAATGAAAGGTAAAGCTTCTAATGCAAGTACAACAACGACACGTCTTATCATTGGACCACATATGTTACTTGTTATATATATATATATATATATGGTGAAATTATATTTAAAATGGAGTGGGTTTAGTGTTTGTTGGGGAGAGGGGGGCATGGGCACGTGGCCCTAGCCTCAATCATATCGCATGTGATGTGCCCAAGGTGTAAGGCGGAGGGGGCATCGATTAGCCCAACCCCCAGTTTCATTCATCCCACACGACCGACGACGGGGCTTGTGATGGAGGGGCCGGTGCATGGCGCCCAACCCATGAGCATATGGCCAATAATGTGATCAGGAGTGATGAAGCTGGTGGGAGCATGACATATAGCTTGCTCCCCTAGCCATATGAACTACCACGTGACCGAGACCAAAGGCGGAAGTTGGGTCGTGGGTACCCAACTAATTGTTCAACAAATTGCAACAATCATGATGGAATCAACGTAAAAAACACGCTGATTTTCACCTAGCGGACACACCAAAGGATGAAAACCATTGCCAACTTTTCCAGTTTGGTGAATTTGCAGGACGCATAATAGAGAAAGGAGCAAGGAGGCCTATCTTGGCCATTTTCAACCTTTTTGAGCCTAAGAAGAGCCTATACAGGGGTTTTTGGGAGTTCTGGACACAATGACAACATTATTTTAGTGATTTGAGCATTGTATGCTAATGTAATTGATATTTTGAATATATAAAATAAATGACCAACATTGGAAGCTAGACCCGGAGATGTACCCTAGGAGGGGTGAACTCTGTCATCAAATTGTTGTTTTGTGATGCTGCATGTTATTTATTTTTCTTTGGTTATATCTGCAAAATTTAACTAAAATAAATAAGTTTATGTGCTTTTGCAAATTGACCCATTCCCCACAAGACATAAAATAGCTTGCAAACTTTTTCAAGAAACTTTCAAATTCTTAATTTCAAATTAGTTTGGTATTAGAGCATGGCCGTTTTGAAGGTTTGACTATTTTTGCAAATGTTTTTAAACGTTAACAAGGTCTAAGTTGAGAAGAGGAGGAGTGCTTGTAAAACCAAACACCCAAATTGTTTCAAGGAGGTCACAAACTCCACAAACTCCACTAATCATGGCACATGAAGAAGGTTAGGAGCCAATGTCTGAGGATGAGAGAGCTTTCAGAAAGGATTTCTATGATATGTCTGAGATGGTGAAAGTGTTGTATGAAGAGAGAACAACAAGGTTGCAAAGAGCAATTTCTAATCAACAAAAAGGTATTGGTGGTGAGGGGAGCAAGCCTCCACCTCCAACACCTCCATCTTCACCTCCATATTCATCTCCTTTAACACCTAGACATACTACTCCTAGATCTCCAAAAGGACATGTGAAGTCTCCTTTGCTTAAGCTTGATGTCAAATTTGAATTGCCTATGTACAATGGGGAAGTAAATGCTGAAAAATTGGATAATTGGGTTCGTCAAATTGAAGTCTATTACAGGATTCAAAAGATTGATGATGATGGTACAAAGATCCAACTTGCTTCTCTCCATTTGGAAAGTGTAACCCTCATCTAGTGGGAGGCTAGAACTCAAGAATATTTGAAGAAAAGTGGTAAAATTATTTCTTCTTGGAATGATTTTATAGCTGCATTAAGACGGAAATTTTATCAATTAACTTATATGCAAAAAGAAATTATGGATTGGAAAATTTTTAGACAAGATAAAGGTTAAAGTGTCTAAAGTTACACACAAGAATTTAGAAGAAGAGCTTTAATCTTGGGTGTTGATTTATCTTCACAAGACACTCTCCTTAAATACATAGGTGGATTACATAGTTATTTGAGACATACTATACTTATGTTTAATCCCACCAATCTAGATGAAGTATGTGTTTAGGAAACTCATTTAGAATCAAGAGGCAAGAATGTTCCTTAAGAGACTAGCAAGAAGCCATCTAAATCTGGAGAGAAAGGAAAAGGAAAAGGAAATTATAATGCTACATTTAAGAAATAGGGAGAGAAACTTACCTATCAACATTGTTCTAAAGAAGGCCATGATGAAGACCATTTTTGGAAACTACATCTAGAAATGAGATAAAGAAGTTCAATAATAAGGGGAAACAAAAGATTGTTGCTACAACTCACCAGGATCTAGGATCTGATTCATGCAATGAAACCAAAATTACAACCATGGGAATGAAAGGTAAAGCTTCTAATGCAAGTACTCGTTCTTCTAGTAAGCCTATTGAGTCTCAAAATGATAAATAAAGAAGTGATCTTTTTCATATTACAGTCATTACAAAACAAACAAAAGTTGATACATTGTTTGATAGTGGATCCCAAGTCAATCTTATTTTTGAAGCTATTGTCAAGAAACTAAACTTAGAAACTACACCTCATACTAAACCTTACCCTTTGGGTTGGGTATGTGATGATGCCAAATTACAAGTGACAAGAAAATGTAAACTCAAATTTTCCATCACTGCAAACTTTATTGATGAGGTAGAGCTTGATGTTGTACCACTTGACATATGCGAAATTGTTTGAGGGAGTCCATACTTGTATGAACAAAAAGCCATATTCTATTGTCATGAGAAAAATATCATGTTTTTAAAGATGGAGTTTAGTATATTGGTAGAGCACATCACAAGAAGGTGAACTTATCTCTTGTTAGTGTCGGTCAGATGAAAAGGCTTGTAAATGCTAGTAAGAATTTTGTGTTGTTGATGACTAAAAGCTAAAGCTACTGTTGAATCTGAAGCTTTAACAGGATGTGATTCTAAACTCAAGAATGAATTGGTTGAAGTTGTTAACAATTATGACATGATCTTTCAGGAACCTCAAGGGTTGCCTCCTCAAAGAGGAATCCAACATGAGATTCATTTGCAGCAGGATGCACCACTTCCAAATATTGGCATGTACAAAATGTCAGTTTTAGAGAATGCAAAAATCAAGAGGCAAATTCAAGAGCTACTTGACAAAGGAATCATCAGGCCGAACACATCTACTTGTGGGTCTCCTATTGTCTTGGTTCCAAAGAAATATGGTACATGGCGCATGTGTGTGGATTTTAGAGAGTTGAACAAACTCACGTTAAAGAATCACTATCTTATTCCTCACATTGATGATTTGCTAGATCAATTAAAGGAAGTTGTTTATTTCACTTAGATTTAAGAAGTGATTATCATCAGACAAGGATTGCGAAACATGATATTTGGAGAACTGCTTTCAGGAAAAAACAAGGTTTGTTTGAATGGTTAGTTATGCCATTTGGGCTTTGCAATGCACCTGCAACATACATGAGAGTTATTATGAATGATGTGTTGAGACCATTCCTTGATGCTTTTGTCATAGTCTACTTAGATGATATTCTAATTTTAAGTAAGACTCGTGAAGAGCATGTCAAGCATGTGTAACAAGTTTTAAATGTCTTGAAGAAAGAGAAATTGTATTTGAAGATGTCTAAATGTGAATTTGGGAAAACCTCTTTGGTTTATTTGGATCATATTGTAGGAGGGGGTGAATTGAAGATTGATCCCTCAAAAGTTGAAGTCATTGTGAATTGGCGTAAACCCAACAATGTAACAGAATTTAGGAGATTTTTGGGAGCAACCCAATAATGGAGAAAAATTATAGCTAACTTCTCACTCATTGCAACACCACTACATGCTTTGACAAGTGTGAAATAGGTATTTTAATGGGGAGGAAAATAACAAAACAACTTCAATACATTGAGAGAGAAAATAAGTGCAACACCAGTTCTAGCACTTCCATATCTTAAGCAACCATTTGATATTCAAATCGATGTAAGCAATTATGTCATCAGAGCAGTTTTGATGCAGCATGGCAAGCCTAATTGTTATCATTCTGAAACCTTTACCAATGCATTAATTAACTATCGAACGTATGATAAAGAGTTTTATGCTTTGGTACAAAGAGTGAAGAAATGGAAGCACTATTTGACAGGTAAAGAAATGATTATTCATACTAACCATCAACCTTTGCAATATTTACAATTGCAAACCAAGCTACAACAAGTTAGACATTTTAGGTGGATGGGATTCCTACAACAATTTCATTTGGTAATCAGATACAAGAAAGGTATATACAACAAAGTTGTTGATATGTTATCAAGGCCTATTGCTAATGCATATGTCATTCTTAAGCATAACTCAATCATACATGAAATTTATATTGAACAATATGCTCAAGATAACGATTTAAAAGATGTTTATTTAACTTTGATTCAAGGAAATCATGTTGAAGAGTTGGATTGTGATGTTCATAATAAGTTGTTGTATCATCTTGGAAAGTTATGTGTTACATAGGGTGAAAGAGTCAATGTCATAAGGGAAGCCCTCTCTTCTCTTATTGCTCGTCACTTTGGTGTAGGCAAAACAATTGCACAAATTCGGAGGTATTGTTATTGGCCTTGCGTGAATGAAACTGTTTCAAGATATGTAAGAGGATCTTCCATGTGTCCTACTAGCAAGCCTAGCAACAAGAAATTGGTTTTTTACACTCCACTTCCTATTCTTTCTTGTACTTGAAAAAATATTTCTATGGATTTTTTAGGAGGACTACCAATGTCAAGAAAAGGTCATGATTATGTATATGTTGTTGTGGATCGTTTCAACAAAATATGTGAGTTGATGCCATGTAAGAAATATGTTACAGCTGAACAAACTGCAAATATGTTCTTCCAAAATGTATGGGTTCACTTTGGGCTTCCCACTTCTCTTATTTCTGATCAAGATTCTCAATTTGTCGGGAAGTTTTGGATAAGTTTATGGGAACTCATGGACACTAAGTTGAAGAATAACACAACATTTCATACACAAACCGACAACCAGACATAAGTGGTAAACATAAAAATAGTGCATCTCCTTCATGGATATGGTGGTAGCATCCTAAAATTTGGGATGAGCATTTGCATGACATCCAACATGCCTACAATCGTGCCAAACACTCATCTACGCAAGTATTTCCATTTGAATCTTGTTTTGGTTATTTGCCAAAGTCTCCTTGGATTTATCTTTGGTAAAGATATTGCAGTAGATGGACATGGTGATGTGAACAAAGCCAAGCATTTCGTTGAACAAATTCATCTAGTGCATCAAAGAGTACAAGAGCAACTTCAGAAAAGCAAAGAAAAGTACAAATTAAGGCATGAAAAGCATCAAGTTGAACATGATTTCCAAGTGGTAGATCAATTTTGGTTGTATATCAGCAAGGAAAGACTTCAAGGTGAAGGTAAAAAGCTTAAGTCAATTAGATAGGGTCCTTCAAAAATCTTGGAGAAGATTGGTAACAATGCTTTCCTATTAGATTTTCCACCTTACATGCAAATTTATTTCGCTGTGAAAGTGGAAAACTTAAGATTGAATGAGCCTCCAACCATTGATGATTATGAAGAAAATGTTCAGATTCCATCTGTTGAAGATTTTTCTCCTGAATATTTAGATGATTTGTAGGAAGATTCACTTCTTGACAGGTGAATAAGGACTTCATGTAGAGGCAATGTGGAGTATCTTCGAGTGGGGATCAAAGGTACCAATCCAATTAAAGCAAGGTGGATTGAGATTGGGAAAGTGAGGGAGATGTACCCTCACTTACTTGATGAGTACAAACAATCTTTTGGTGGTCCAAAAGTTTGTAGTGGGGAGGAATGATCCAGGGGATAAAAAATATGCTAAAAATGAAAGTACTCAATTTCTCCCGAAACTTACACCAAATCGTAGATCTCTTTGTTTTGATTCCAATGATGCTTAAATCACCTCAATCCAACGCCGTATCTAAAAATTATCACGTTCTAAAGTTTTTGACAAACAACTAAAAAGTCAACTTGCAGGGTTCACTGGGATGCTAACTGGGCATGCCACACAGTGACGTGGCATTGATATCAGTAGGATGAATGGGCAGATATGGTGGTCAAATGGGACAATCCTATGCTGAATCGTGGCATGTCGTACAGGTTGAATTGGCGGATTACGATTGGTTGGTGAATTTTGGCTTGTCTAATTAGGAGGTGCCATGTGGCCCAATCGAAGGGCACCACGTAGCCCTTAGGTTTCATGTAAAAATTTTGTTTCAGGTCCAATCAATCTGGTGGGGTTCGTCCCTGTGATCTCCGACACAACAACCACATGTCTTACCGTTGGACTGCATATGTTACCTATTATATATATATGGTAAAATTGTATTTAAAATGGAGTGGGTTTGGCATTGGGGGGCAGAGGGGGGGCTACATGGCCCCACCTCCAGTTCCATTCATCCCACACGACTGACGAAAAGAATTGTAGTGGAGGGGATGGTGCGTGGTGCCCAACTTGCAGTCATATGGCCCACAATGTCACTAGGAGCGGCGGAGGCGACGAGCGTGTGGCCTCTAGCTCGCGCCTTTAGCCATATGAACTGGCACGTGACTGAAATCGAAGGTGGAAGTTGGGATGTGGGTACCCAACTAATTGTTCGACAGATTACACCAATCACGGTGGAATCAACACCGAAAGCACGTTGATTTGTTGCATGGAGGATGCACCGAAGGAGTTAAAACGTTGCCAGTTTTTCTATTATGGTGAATTTGTAGGAAATATAACAAAGAAAGGAGCAAGGAGACCTATTTTAGCCATTTTTTAGCCTTTTTGATCCCATGAAGAGCCTACACAAGGTTTTTTGGGTGTTCTAGACACAATGACAACATTATTTTTGTGATTTGAGCATTGTATGTTGATGTAATTGACATTTTGAGCATATAATATAAAGGGCCAACATTAGAAGCCAGACCCAGAGACATAACCCAGGAGGGGTGAACTCCGTCATCAAATTGTTGTTTTGTGATGCTGCATTTTGTCTATTTTTCTCTGGTTATATCTGTAAAATTTAACTAAAATCAATAAGTTTACGTGTTTTTGCAAATTGGTCCATTTCCCACAAGACATAAACTAGCTTGCAATTTTTTTTGTAAAACCTTTATTTTTTTAATTTTAGATCATTAGTTGGACCATTTTGAAGCAAATCAAGCACATTGATGAGAAAATAATTTCTTGGGATCAATTTAAGAAATATTTCCAGTAGTAATATCTTTCAGAGAACTACTATGATAAGAAGATGTAATATTTCTTTGAACTCAACATGGGAAGCATGACTATGGAGGAATATGAGAGAAAGTCATTGGACCTAATGGGGTATGTGGGCTTCATCAAGGAGAAGAAAGTGAAAACTTAGATGTTCTTAAGTGGACTCATATTTTTATAAATACAAGATTCAATTTGACGAGCTTAAGACTTTTTCTAAAACTATTATAAAAACTAACTATTTGTAGAGCTGAACAAAAGCAATGAGACTTCTCAGAAATTTTGGAGAGATAAGAAGAAGGAAAAATCATATCGTATAAAGAATGGTTTCAACCTTCTTTCAAAATGAATAGTCCTAGACTAAACTAACAAAATCAACATGTCGAAGATGAAGCCAAAGTGGAAGATTCCTTTGGAAAATGGGTAAGACCACCACTGAAACGTTGGGGATGTAAAATAGATCATCTAAATAGATATTTCCCTCATAAAGACGAAAAAATGAGGAAATTATATAACGTGAAGGAAGCTACAATATTAGAAGATAGGCAAAACCATTCCAAGAATATATGTAACCCTGGAGGATCATTAGGAAGAGTATCAATCCCACATGATTGAAGGGGAAGGTAAGATTATAAATTATCCTGTTGTTATTTTGACTAATTCAAGATCAAACCAGAGTTAAATTAATTCTACAGTAGTGGATGGATTTTGTTTGTTGAGAAGCAAACTTGAAAGATCATGGTTGGTTCAACTAGCGATCAGAACCAAGAGAAGGATCAATGAATGTGCTAGGATTTGTCTTATAAACTTGATTTTGTATGGACATAATTTCTTATTTGAATAATATAACAATGGGATTCTATGATGTCCTAATTGGAATGGACCAATTGGAAATGAGTCATGCTATCCTAGATTGCCATAATAAGAAATTTACATGTCATTATGAAGGGGTAACTAAAGCATTGTGCAAGGAATTCCAAGACCTATTTCTGTAAGAGATATTTTAACCTTGAGATTGTAGAGATGCTTTAGGAAAGGATTTCAATAGTATGTAGCCGAGGACACAAAAAATACAAAAGAACCAAGTCTCAAAGATCATCTCGTTCTTTAGGAGTTGGAAGCTATATTTGGAGAGGCAATGGGTTTTCCACCAAAGAGAGATATGTTTCTCTTTTGATTTGATGCCAAGACTAATATGATATGAAATGCTACTTACAAAATGCGTACACTTGAATTAAAATAGATACAAATTTGAGAGAAAAAATGTGAAGAAAGGGTACATACACCAACAATTTTCACCTTAGGAGCATCAATTCTTTTTGTGAAAAATAAGGATGGGAAATTGAGGTTCTATTTTGGTTTTAGACGATTGAACAAAGCTACGACAAAGAATAAATACCCTCTACCTAGAATTGATGACCTTTTCGATCAACTATGAGGAGCAAAGATATTTTCCAAGATAGACTTAAGATCAAGATATCATTAGGTGAGGTTCAAGGAAGATAACATAAATAAGGATAGTTTTAGAACAAGGTACAAACATTACGAGTTTGTAGTAATGCCTTTTGGAATAATGAATGCACAAATTGTTTTTATGTGCTTAATAAATGGTATATTCAAAAACTATTTGGACACATTTATTATTGTATTCTTAGACGGCATACTAATTTATTCCAAGTCATAGGAAGAGCATGAACATCATCTAATATTGGTACTACAAGTATTAAGGGAGCATCAAAAATCTTCCAAGCTAAGCAAATGTTATTTTTATTAGAAGCATATTCATCACTTTGGGCATATCATTTCAAAGGAAGGCATAACAGAGGATCCAGAGAAGATTGAAGCCATTAAGGGATGACCCACACCAACGAATGTATCATTAGTTAGATATTTCATGGGGTTAGAAGGATACTACATAAAATTGGCAATAATTTTTTTAAATATTGCTCATCTCATTACTTCTCTATAAAATAAGGGAACCACATTTGTATGACAACATAACATGAAGAGAATTTTCATCTATTGAAGGATTTATTTACAAGTGCACAAACCTTAATTATTGCTGACCCAAATGAAGATTTTGTGGTGCATATAGATGCATTAAAATAAGGGCTTAGTGGAACACTTAGGGGTCTATCAACATAGGTGGTTTACAATTTTTGGCAAGCACACGAGCTTAGGGATGAAAAAAATAAGCTCGATCGAGTAATATTTTAGCGCTCAATCAAACTATTCAAGGGATTAAATATTTCTCGATCGAGAAATACAAAAACCCTTGATCAAGCTCCTTTGTAACCCATGGTTTCTTAGGGGATCGATTGAGTAATGGCTTCAAGTTTCCCACTGAGTCAAACTGGGCACATAATTTATAAATAAATGCTTGATCGAGCCCTATTTTTCTATAAAACCCCTAAGCGCGATATGTGCAGGTAATTTTTGTGCAGATCACAAATTAAAACCCTCGACCAAGGTATTTAGGAGCTTGATTGAGGAGCCAAAGCTTGAACCAACATTTCAATAGCTCAATGGAGGAGCCAAAATCTCAACCTAACTGCCCAAGCTCGATCGAGGAGCGCATAGATTGCAAGATGTTTGGAAGTAGTGGTAGGTTGTTTGCCATTATTTATTTAATTTATTTTATTTTTTGCAAATAAAGGAATTAATTAATTTGAAATGAAAACCATCACAAAAACCACCACATAAAACCACAATTGAAAACTACCAAGAATGTAGAAATATGGTGATAGAATTTCAATTACTCAAGAAATTTAATCTAAAACTAAGGGACACAATTCTACTCCACTGATCTGTAGAATTAAATTCACAGTTTAGAACAACATTCACAAACATGAAATAAGAAAACTCACACATGCACAATATTTTTCTTGGGGAACCCAATTGGGAAAAACCCCTCAAGCCTCTTTGCATTAATTAGATGTATTACAATTGCTTGCCCGCTTTGAGCACAACCTACAATTGAATAACCTATCTCTATGCTCAATGAGAAGCTATGACCTAGACTTAGTCAATTTGTGGATTTTCTTGAACCCCTATTTCCTTGCGCAAATCCTGAGGAATTAACCCCTATTTTTTAGGAATATTCCTCCAATTGATTGCGCAATTCCCAAGGATCGATCATTTGAATGCAAGTAACCCTTGTACACTCAAACTAGTTTACAACTGTTTGTTGCACTACCTTGGAATCTCCACCACAACGGAGGAATTCAAATTCCTTGCGTGTACTAGCTATTTTGAGCTGATTTATTAGTTAATTGGATAGTAACTGAGTTCTACTATCATACCACTGCACAACTAAACTTCTACTAGTTCCATTAACTGTTATAGCTAGTTTAACTGAACAAAAACGGAAATAACTGATCCAAATTACTAAATTTTAGCAATAACACATGCTTAACTAAACTCCAAGCCCTTTAACTTGAATTTACTGAGCTAATTGATTGACAAGAACCATGTCACACAAGTTAAGTGTCTCCAAGTTGTATGTTGATGTGTAAATTCAAATTTTCTCAATTTGACCAGGGCAAAGTCAAATTGAGACTTTCTTGCTACGCATCACAACACTCCCTCTTAGCAAGAAAGGGATTATCAACCACCCCTATCTTGTCCCTGTGGAATTAAAAATTCCCTCTTTATAAATCCTTTGTCGAGATGTCAACGTTTTGTTCCTCTATCAGAATGTATTGTAGTAACATTATCTTCCTTTGCACAAAGTCCCGTAAATGGATATCTATATGCTTGGATCGATCGTGAAATACTGGATTCTCAGAGAGCTTAATGCAACTATGATCATCACAATATATCACAGTTAAATCCATCATCTGACTAAACAGTCCCACAAGTATCTTTCTCATCTAGATCACCTCACATGCTCCTTGAATTACAACCATGTATTATGCTTATGCTGAGATGAGCGCCACAAATATTTGCTTCTTATTGTACTAGGAAGCCACTGCAAAACCAACACTAAAAATCCCACTTAATGTTCTCTTTCATTTAGATGAACTCCTTGCCCAATCTGCATTTGTGAAGTCACAAAACTTCACTCGCTCTTTCTGTTTGTACCATAATCCATACTAGGTAGTGCCTCTGAGGTATCGTAAGACATGCTTTGTTGCCTTCCAATACAATTTGGTTGGCCTAACCATAGCTTGGCTTAGTTGGTTTAATTCATAGCACATATATGGTCATATGTTCACAAGATACATCAGTGAGCCCACTAGCTGTTGGTAAATGATAGCATCAACCTCTTCACTTGAAGTGGCATTCTCCTTCCTCTAGTTGGTCACTAGAGGTGTCTCCATGGGATTTCAACTCTCCATGCAAAATATATACTGTATCTCGTTGGCATACTTGCCTTGAGACACAAATAATTCCCCATCACCTTACCATACTTCTAGCTTGAGTAATTAGTGCATGAAACCCATGTCCTTCATCTCAAATTCCATTGCAAGGTCCTCCTTGCAAGAGCTGATCAACTACTCATCACCTATTAATATTAAATCATCAACATATAAAACAATGATTAGAAATTTACCTTCCACCAAAATATGATAGAGATTCACATCCGCTTTATTTTTGGTGAATCCCAAACCAGTGAGATAATGTTGATCCTAGTGTACCAAGATCGAGGTTCTTGTTTGAGGCTTGTACAATGATCGCTTGAGTTTTCACACAAGAGACTCCTAATTGAATATATCAAAACATTATGGTTTCTCTATGTACACTTCCTCCTCAATAACACCATTCAAAAGTGTTGTTTTTACATCCATCTAGCGGATCTTCCACAACATTTGCACAACCGGTGCAAGAATTGGTCTAATGGATGAATACCTTGCTACAGGAGCAAAGGTTTCCTCATAGTCAATTCCATCAAATTGAGAGAATCCTTTTGCAACAAATCTAGCCTTATAGTTCTCTATGATTCCATCTACTGCATGCTTAATCTTGAATTTCCATCTTGAACCCACAATTGATTTATCTGCCGATCTTGGGACCACTTCCAAAACACTATTCTTCACGATGGATTCATATTCTTCCACCATTGCATCAACCCAAACAGGTTTCTCTACTACTTCCTCAAAAGAGGATCGATAAGTCTCTACAAGCTCGATCATTAGAGCCATATATCCAATGTAATTCTCAGGTGACCAGGCTTTGCCTACACAAATTTGAAGGAACTCTCACATTCTACCTCGCATCCTGCACTAATCTATCATCTTCCATGATTCTTTTTCTATCTTCTCTAGATGGCTCTTCTTGAGTGAATTCCTCCACACTTCCTCCTCTATGGTACTTCATTTCTGGATGCTCCACAACTTCTCAAGACTCCTCCTGAGGCTCCTCCTTTGGAGCTAAAAGATCCTCTTCTTGTGGGATCTGAATCTCCCTCTCAAGAGAGAACGACATTGCTTTCTCCTCATCAAACTTTACGTCCCTTCTCACAATTATCATTCTAAGGGAAGGTAAGTACACACGGTAATTGTGTGGAGTTTTGGTGTAACCCAAAATAACTCTAAACTATGTTATTAGCTCAAGTTTCTTCCTTGTATCTTTGGAGACATGGCAGTAAACAAAGGCTCCAAAATTGTGAAATGAGACACATCCGACTTTCTCCCTGAGAAATATTCCTCTGGTATAATCATGCTAAGAATCTGATGAGGACTCTGATTCCGCAAGTAGATTGCTATGTTACTTGCCTCCGCCCACAAATGTAGTGGTAGGCCTTGGTCATGTAGCATGGCTCTCACAATTCCCACAATGATCTATTTCTTCCTCTTAGCTACCCCATTCTGCTGTGGGTTGTGGGTTGCTGTCAAATCTCTTCAAATGCCTTCTTTCACACATAAGTTCTTGAAGTCATTCAAAACATACACACCTCCATTCTTGCTCCTGAGAGGCTTCACCTTCTTGCCGATCTCTTTCTCAACTAGTGCCTTGAATTCTACGAACTTTGAGAATGTCTCATCCTTCTTCCACATGAAGAAGATCCAACACTTTCTTGAGAAATCATCAATAAAAAAGAATAAATATTTATGTCTGGAAGTGGAGGATATCGAGAAAGGTCCACAAACATCAGAGTAGAATCTTTCCAAGACTGCATGTGCTTTGCTGTCTTATTCATGGAATGTGGATTTCACATTCTTCCCCAAGGTACAACCCTTTTAGACATCCTGGTGCTTAAGTGCTCCTTTACGGAGGTCAATGGTTATTTGATACATAATTTTCAAGGTGCCATGATGCGAATGGACCAATCTCCTGTGCCATAATTCACCGACATCACCACTCTACACTTTCTCTACCTTACAACTTAATGAAACATAGTCTTCCACATCAAGTTTGTACAGGTTCTTCACACATAACCTTTATCTGCTTCACCTGCCTAGTGGTGATGTGTATTAGGGATTCTTTCCCTTTGCTAAAGATCACATCATAACCATGGTCTTCCAAAATTTCTATAGAGATGAGGTTCTTCTTTAGGCCTCGAAAAAAAATGACATCTTTGAGGCGAAGAGGGGACCTTGACTTCCTCTTAAAGGTTATTGTACCAATCTTGGTAGCATTGTACATTCCATCGTCCCCAAGCTCAATATGCATATGGAGATATTTCTCCTCCAGGTCACTGAAAAAATCTCTACAGCTTGTCATGTGAAATGAGGCTCCAGAGTCCAAGTACCACACACTCCCCATCACAGTGCTAGAGATGCATGCAATAAGGGTGAAGTCCAGCTCAAACTGTGAAGCCAAAGCTTCACCTATTGCTCCTCCTAAGTTCTTATTTCTAGACTTTTTATGTGGACACTTTGTACCATAGTGCCCGAATTCATGACAATTGAAGAATTTTATTTTGGACAAGTCTTTCTTCTTTCCCCCATGGCTGACTTTTGGTTTGGTTTGAGATTTATTCCCTTTTCCCTTCTTTTCCTTTCCAATCAATGCAAAGTTTTCTTCATCCTCTCACTTGGATGAGGTTCCATCTCTAGTATTCTGCCTGATCTCTTCTTGTACCAAATCAAATCATAAGCGTTCCCAATTCAATAGTTTCTCCCTCTTTTTCCTTGAGTTCTAGTATCTATGCCAACTTTTCGAAATGCTTAGAAGAGTTAGGCTCACTAAGTCATCTTCTCCAAGATTCACACCAACCCCTCTAAGCTCATCCTGAACTTGTGTAAATCTGGTGAGGTACTATGGAATAATGTCATTCTTCTGCATCTTGATATTTCAAAGTTTGTCTTTGAGGGCCAATTTTCTATGGTCACTGCTATTCTTGAATAGCTCTATTAGTTCCTCCCATATTGTGAAATAAGTTTCTTTCCCATGTATATTTGAGACAATATGGTCTCACACTCCTCCAAGATTATTCTCCTTGCCTTGGCTACATATTTCTTCCATTGTGTAGAAAATCCTGTAGATTCACAAGCTAATGCAATTTGCTAAAGCAAGAGACAAGAATCTACTTCTACTCTTTACAGCAAAAGCTCATAAACATCGAGCAGAAAATACTCAACAGAGGAAGAGAATCAAAGGCACATATCACAATAAATATCTGGGGAAAGCCACTAATCAAAACCCCACTATCTGTTTTGTATTAATATGGAAAATCAAGATGAAATTACAATGCTTGTTCTCTTTGGAACAATCCCAACACTCAGCAAATTAAATCTCCAACTCATAAGAAAGCTCAAGGCGAAATCTTAGCCACTTCACAAGCTCTCCAAGTCTCTATTCCAATGTGTAATTCCTATGGAGGATAGCTTGGATTTAAAGGGAAGTAAAGCCTCTAAAAACTGCGCAATCCCTCAAGGGCCAGTTCCTGAATGCATGCGCTATCAGTGCAACTCAGAAAAATCTAAAACAAATAGTACACTGTCCCTGCACTCTAGTCTCAACTGGGTCTTTCAGAGAATCGACATGCATGAGTTTATGATGAGTAAATATTTAGTTAACTAGAGTAGCATTGGTGGAGTTCATTAGTGACACCATTGACTGTTAACTCATTATTAGTTCTCTCAATCAGTTTGAGAACTAATTTAACTGAACCGACTCATGAAACTTAGTCTTTTATTTTAAAACTGACAATTAACTCATACTAGACTCCTGCAAAATAGGGATAACATACACATGACAACAAAAAGACTTCCAACTCTAATTTCCCAAGTTAAGCAAGTTTAATAAACTTAATTTAACTATTTTAAGTTGCTATGAGAATAGAATTCGAATTTAATTCAAGGACAAATTAAACTGGAATTTCCTGTTTCCATTTCTTAACACTTGTTCAAAATAGCAACAAGAAATGCTAAAAATAGAAATTCTATAAATAGCATTGCTATAGATAGCATTTCAGGTACCAGTGTTGAAAATAGCAACAAGAAATGATAAAAATAACATTTCTATAAATAACGTTTCTGGATATATTCTAATTTTAGTTAGTCCCTTAATTAAAATTCGAATTTAGTCTCACCAGTAGTTTGAAAAATAATTAATTAATTCATCCCGAGTTAATTAGTTGGAGAAAATCAAACATGAAGTCTTTGTGAAGACATGCAACAATTATCTCTTTGACTGAGGAAGTTATCACTAGATTAGGGAGATAAAGAAGAGTTGTATTTGAGTTGTAATTAGTTAGCTACATTAATTAAGTTAAGTCTAGTTAAATTAGTTCCAAATAGTATGTGGAACTAATTGTGAGTTCAGTTAGTTAATGCATGCATGCATGAAACTAGTGTTCTCCAAATAATTGAATATTCTGTCATAAATAACTCATGCATGTCAGTTTAGAAAAGACCTAATTGAGATTAAAGGAAGGGACAATGTACTATCAGTTGGAGGAATTTCCCTGTAAAGGAAACTCATCCATGCAGAAGGAATTCACTCCTTCAGGATTGTGCAGTTATTTCAGAGGCCAGAGCAATGTGTGAGGTGAGAATCACACAGGTGGCAGCTGGAGGACCCAAGAGAAATTGTGCAAGGCAATAGGAGGCTTGGGGAACTGAAGGAAGGCACATGTGTTGTCTATTCTATCTATGAGCAGTAGTGAGGGATTGTACCGAGAGCTGGATAGCTTGATGAGCTAAAGCTTTATGAAATCCTGAGATATTTCCACTTGTATGATAATACAGATAGCGGGATCTTTTAGCTGAGGCTTTCCCCAGAGTATTATTCTATGTTTCATGTGTGATTTAATCTTCTTCTTTGTTATCTGTGTTCTATTTGATCTTGCTCAAAATCGATTAAGCTTCCGCAAGTTTGATTGTAGAAGTAAATTAAGTATTTTTCTTTAGTACAATGCATAATCAGTTTAATCTATGGTGAAATTTCTACATGGTATCGAAGCAAAGGTGATCAAAGCGGAGAACAATATATAAAGAAGTTCGTAGTTCGAAGTTTGAAGTTGTTGATTGTAGGTACAAAATCGATTTCCTATCACATCTCAAAGTTCACCAATGGCATTTAATGGCTTGAGACTTGAGTATGCCCTGGATGGCAGCTCGAATTACATAGCATGGAAGGATTGCGTGGAGGTAGTATTAGAGGAAAATGGTTTGAAGGACTTCATTGATCAAGAAGTCCCCAAGCTAGCAGCAGCTAATGCCAAAGAATTGGCGGAATGGAAGAAATGTGTGGTGAGAGCGATGAGGATTCTTCTGGAGGGAGTTCGAGACCATATTGTCTCAAGTCTCCATGGGAAGGAGACTCTGTTTTCAATGTGGAAGACATTGAAGGATCTATATCAGAATATCAACAACCAAAGAAAGTTGGCGCTAAAGGACAAGCTATGAAAAATCAAATGTGAAAAGGGCGACATGATCTCTACATATTTGAACAAGCTCACCACTTGCAGAAATGAGCTTGGAAGTGTAGGAATCACGACAACCAATGATGACATGGTGAGTCTTGCTCTCCTCAGTCTTCCTAAGAGTTGGCATAGCTACCAGGACTCAATGAATGGAAGAGAGAAACTTCCAGATTGGGAACAACTGTGATCGGATCTGATGCAGAAGGAGATCAGGAGGAGCACCAGAGATGGTTCTTCATCCAAGGAGGATGAAGAAAATTTTTCCTTAGTGAGTAAGGCAAGGAAAGGGAAGGAGAAGGATTCTCATTCGAAATCGAGTTCTTCTCATGGAGGGAAGAAGATTGACAAATCTAAAGTGAGATGCTTTAATTGTCATGAGGTGGGCCATTATGCAACTAATTGTCCATTGAAGAAATCCAAGAAGGGATACTCAGAAGGATCTGAAGGTGAGGCATTGGCCTCTCAGTTCGAATTGGATTTTACCCTCATCGCATGCATGGTTTCATCGATGATGGGTTGTGGTTGGTTTCTTGACAGTGGAGCCTCATTCCACATGACTGGCGATAAAAGTTTGTTCAATACCTTGGAGGAGAAAGACCTCCAGATGTGCATAGAGATGGGTAATGATGAAAAGTATAGTGTTTTAGGAGTGGGCACGGTTGCTTTTCAGAGGGAGCATGGAGCTCGCATGACCTTGACAGATGTGAAGTATGTACCAGGATAGAAGAAGAACTTGGTATCGATCGTGATGTTGGAGGGCAAAGGCTATGATGTAGTCTTCAGTAAGGGAAAGGTTTTCCTTAGACACATCACCATGAAACAGGTGAAGCAGATTAGTTCAGGAGTCAAGACCCTGTATGCTCTTGAGGTTCAAGATGCATGCAAAGCCTTGAGGAGCAAGGCAAATGTTGGAGACTTGGTGGTTGAGAGGGAGAGTACATTACCTCTCAACATGCAGCGCTAGAAGAAGTCTCAGACAATTGTGGAGGAGCCACAATTGGTGAGGAAACTTCATGAGGTTGTGGCGTAGCCACAACTGGAGAAGTCGAGAGGAGGCCGAGTGGAGGCATCCACTAACGTAGAGATCTCTAGTAGGGGTAAATATTGAGCCAAGTCGGTAGAGGGATCACATGTAGCCATACCTCCAGGTGTGAGGTGGGGTGATGTGAAGTGATAGTCCCAAGAAGGCTGAAATAGGGGCAGGATCCTTGAGGTACACAACCTCTTTGATTAGAACTTGCTATGGGAGCCCCAACGAGGAGTAGCAGGACTGGTTAAGTGGGTAGAGATAGATGGAGATGGAGCGGAAGAGAGAGCTACAGTGCAGGAGTCCCAAGACAACGCAGATCTAGCAGGCTACAACAATGCGAGAGGCACAAGAGTGTTGCACCATTGTAGGATGGCACAGAGAGGTGTACAACGGTGCGAGATACAAGGAGTTGTTGTAGCAGTGTAAAGGTTAGAGAGGGAGCACTTGTCAGCTGTAGAGGGAGCTTCAACATCAGAGGGTGTTTCGAGCCCAATAGGGAGGTCAGTTGGGAGATCAGTTACTTCTCAGTAACTGAGTTGCAGTGCAACAGTGGGCAACACAATGCATCATGATGAGAGGAGGTGTAGTGCGGATGTAATGCTGGGAGAAAGGACCAACAACAGCACGGATGTAGCAAGAGGAATCAGTGGGACCGATGCAGTCAGAGATCAAAGTGACAGAGGCTAGAGCAGTCAGATATTGAAGAGCACAGAGAGGGACTGACTAGGCAGAGTCAGCAAAAGCGTAGAGTTTTTAGTCGACAGAAGCAATAAAAGTCAGAGACCTTGATGACAGAGGCATCATTTAAAATCAGGTTGGATATTCGTTTTGTTTCCGAGTTGCTGGAGCAACAACACTAGTGATAAGTGTTGCATGCAGAACATTCCAAAGGTTCAAGATTAGGTTCGAGTTGAATGCCTTTCTTGTTGAGAGGGAGTGTTGAAAATAGCTACAAGAAATGCTAAAACTATAAATGCTATAAATAGCATTGCTATAGATAGCATTTTAGGTACCAGTGTTGAAAATAGCAACAAGAAATGATAAAATAGAAATGCTAAAAATAACATTGCTATAAATAGCATTTCAGGATATATTCCAATTTTAATTAGCCCCTGAATATTTGAATTTAATCTCACCAGCAGTTTGAAAAATAATTAATTAATTAATCTTGAGTTAATTAGTTGGAGAAAATTAAACATGAAGTCTTTGTGAGGACATGCAACAATTATCTCTTTGATTGAGGAAGTTATCCCTAAATTAAGGAGATAAGGATGAGTTGTATTTGAGTTGTAATTAGTTAGCTCAGTTAACTGAGTTAAGTCTAGTTAAATTAGTTCCAAACAATTTGTGGAACTAATTGTGAGTTTAGTCAGTTAATGCATGCATGCATGCAACTAGTGTTCTCTAGATAACTGAATATTCTCTCATAAATAACTCATGCATGTCAGTTCAGACAAAGACCTAGTTGAGATTAAAGGAAGGGACAATGCACTATCAGTTGGAGGAATTTTCCTATAAAGGAAACTCATCCATGCAGAAGGAATTCACTCCTTCAAGATTGCACAGTTATTTAAGAGATCAGAGCAGTGTGTGAGGTGAGAATCACACAGGTGGCAGCTGGAGGACACAAGAGAAATTGTGCAAGGAAATAGGAGGCTAGGAGGACTAAAGGAAGGCACATGTGTTGTCTATTCTATCTATGAGCAGCAGTGAGGTATTGTACTGAGAGCTGGATAGCTTGATGAGCTAAAGCTTTGTGTAATCCTGAGATATTTCCACTTGTATGATAATACAAATAGTGGGGTTTTTTAGTTGAGGCTTTCCCCAAAGTATTCTTCTGTGTTTCATGTGTGATAGGATCTTCTTCTCTGTTATATGTGTTCTATTTGATCTTGCTCAAAATTGATTAAGATTCCACAACTTTGATTGTAGAAGTAGATTAAGTATTTTTCTTTAATACATTGCATAATCAATTTAATCTATGGTGAAATTTCCACAACACTCCTTCTCAACAAGAAAGGGATTATCAACTACCCCGATCCTTTCTCTATGAAACTCGAATTTACATCTTGACAATGCCTTTGTCAATATATCAACATCTTTCTTCTCTCTGGGAATGTAATCTAAGAACATGATTCGCCTCAATGCACAATGTTTGAGATGATGATACCAAATATCAATATGCTTGGATCGATCATGAAAGACTGGATTTTTAGAGAGTTTGATACAACTCTGATTATCACAATAAATCACTGTCAGATCCATCTGCTGACCAAACAAAACAACCAGGATCTTCCTCATCTAGATAGCCTCACATGCTGCTTGACTTGCAGCCATGTACTCTGCCTATGCCAAACTGAGTGCAACCGATCTCTATTTCCTACTGTACCAAGAAACTGCCGTTGACACAATACTAAAGATCCCTCCTAATGTGCTCTTCCTATCGGATGGAATCCCGACTCAATCTACATCGATGAAGCCTTGAAGCTTCACTCCATCTGTTCGTCCGTACCATAACCCAAAATGAGTAGTGCCTATGAGGTATCTCAATACACGCTTTTCCACCTTCCAATATAGCTTGGTAGGCCTAACCATCGCTTGACTAAGATGGTTAACTGCACAACACATATCCGGTCATATATTCACCAAATACATGAGTGAACCCACAAGATGCCTATAAATAGTAGCTTCCACTACTTCCCTTGAAGTAGCATCCTCCTTCGTCCAATTACCAGCTAGAGGAGTCTCCATGAGTTTACTGCTCCCCATGCGGAATCTCCTAAGTATCTCATTGGCATACTTGTCCTGAGATACAAACAACTCCCCATCTCCATGCCATACCTCCATACCAAGAAAGTAATGCATGAGCTCCATGTCCTTCATCTCAAACTCTCTTGCAAGTTCCTCCTTGCAAGATTTGATGAGCTTCTTATCACTTGTCAGTATAAGATCATCTACATAAAGTATGATAAAAAAGCTTACCTTCCACCACTATGTGATACAGGTTCGCATCCGATTCACTCTTCGTGAAGCCAAACCCAGTGAAGTAGCTATCTATCCTGGTGTACCAATCACGAGGCACTTTCTTCAGCCCATACAACGCTCTCTTGAGTTGACACACATGTGACTCACGGTCTAAGGTTTCAAAACCTTCGAGATTCTCTAAGTACACCTCTTCCTCAATCTTGCCATTGAGGAAGGAAATATTCACATCCATCTGATGGATCTTCCAACCCATTTGTACTGATAGTGCCAAAATAGATCTGATTGATGAGTACCTTTCAACAGGAGCAAAGGTCTCATCACAGTGAATCCCCTCTACCTGTGAAAAGTCACGGGCCAGAAATCTGACCTTATGATTCTCCACACTACCATATGCAGCTTGCTTTACCTTGTAAAGCCAATGGGAGCTCACAACTAACTTGTCCTCCGATCTCGAGACCACATCCCAACATTGTTTTGAACTTTTGAGTCATACTCCTCCACCATCGCATCAACCCTAACCAACTGCTGCACTGCTTCCCTAAAAGAAGATGGATCTGTCACAACATATGCACTCATAAGTTCCATGTATCTAGTGTACCTCTCTGGTGACCTCCTCTATCTTTGCTAAGAAGAGGGTGCTCCCACATTCTCCCATGCATCATCTAACAATCTATCGGCCTCTCTAGTGTGCTTTCTTCCCTCTCTGGAAGACTCTTCCTGAGTGGATGTCTCTGCTCTCTGAACCTATCCATGTGGTTGCTCCACATCAATATGAGGTTCCTCAACCTTAGGAGCTAAAAGCTCCTCACCTGCATGTAGCTCAAGCTCCCTCTCAAGGGATACTCGCATGGCCTCCTCCTCATCGAACTTGATATCCTTGCAAACTACTATCATTCGACTGGTTGACATGCACACTCGATAGTTGTGGGGTACCCCACAAAGATCACCAACTCTGTTGTTTGCTCAAGCTTCTTCTGTGCATCTTTGGTCACATGGCAATAAGCCAATAACCCAAAAATCTTGAAGTGACTAACATCTAGCTTCTTACCGGAATAAGCCTCCTCTCGTGTCTTCATCTCAAGTACCCTATGTGTGCTACGGTTCTGAACATAAACCACTGTGTTGCATGTCTCAAGCCACAAGTGTAGTGGTAGGCCTTGATCATGCAACATTTCCCTTGCTTCCCCTACTATGCTCTTGTTCTTCCTCTTGGAAACCCCATTCTATTGAGGGTTATGGGGTGCCATCAACTCTCGTTTAATCCATTCTGTTGTATAAAATTTCTTAAATTCATTGGAGACATACTCACCACTATTATCACTCTGTAGAGTTTTAACCTTCTTGCCATATTATTTCTCTACCAATTCTTTGAACTCACTAAAATTTGTGAAAGTTTGATCCTTTTTCTACATAAAAAATACCCAACATTTACGAGAATAGTCATAAAAAATATAACATAATACCTGTGTTTGGCCATGGATGCTGTCGAGAACGGTCCACACACATATGAATGGACTCTCTCCAGAATAGACTTTGCTCAACTGTCTCTGTCTCCAAAGGAAGACTTGATGTATTTTCCCAAATTACAACCCTTGCATGTATCAACTTTCTCAAGCGTACCTTTGGGAAGACAGGTAGAGATTTTCTGCAATAACTTCAAAGCCCCATGATGCAAGTGGCCTAATCGCCTATGCCATAACTCACCAACATCTCGGCTCAACATATTTTCCACTTTTGAACTCAAAGCAACACAATCCTCTACCTCTGTCTCATATATATTCTGAATTTGAATCCCTATCTTCTTTACTTGACTCATGGCTATGTGTCAAAGGAACACCTTTCCTTTGATCACATCATAGCTTCTATCCTCAAGCATGGCCACAGATGCCAAGTTCTTCATCAGTATGGGTACATGCATAACATTCTTCAAGGTGAGTGGAGCTGCATGCTCCCTCTGAAAAGTAATAGTTCCCACACTAGTAACACTATACTTACCACCATCACCCATCTCGATATGCAACTTGAGATCTTTCTCCTCCAGTTCACTGAATAACTCTTTGTTGTCAATCATGTGGAATGAAGCTCCACTGTCTAAGTACCAGATGCTTCCCATCATTTAAGATACCATGCATGCAATGAGGGAAAAGTCCAATTCTAATTGGGAGGCCAAAGCCTCACCCGTTGCTCCTCCTGAGGACTTCTCCTTGGACTTCTTCAATGGAAAATTTATAGCACAGTGTCCCATCTTGTGACAATGAAAAAATTTAACTTTCTTCACATCCTTCTTCTTACCTCCATGATAAGAATCTTATTTGGAATGGGGAATTTACCTTTCCCCTTCCTCACCTTAATCTCTAAGGCACAATTCTCTTCATCATTAGTCTTGGATGAAGAGCCATCCTTAGTGTTCCTCCTGATCTCATCCTGCATCAAATCCGATCATAGTCATTCCAAATCTGGAAACTTCTCCTGATTATTGACAAAGTCCTGCTAACTATGCCAACTCTTTGGGAGTCTAAGAAGATCAAGGCTCACCATATCCTCCTTTGGAAACTATGATTCAAACACTTCCAAACATCCTGACATTGAGTGAACTTGGTCAAGTACTTTGGAATTGTGTCGCCTTTCTCCATCTTGCTTTTATGAAGTTTATCCTTTAGTGCCAACTTTCTTTGATCACTTCTATTCTGATTAAAGTCCGTCAATGTTTTCCACATAGCATGCGAGGTTTCCTTTCCATGGAGACTTGAGACAATATGATATTGAACTCCCTCAAGGATTATCTGCCTTGCCTTTGCCACACACTTCTTCCACTCGATCAAGTTTTGTGCATCAGTAGCTGTTGGCTTAGGAATTTCTTGTTCAACAAATTCCTTCAAGTCATTGTACTCTATCACAACCTCCATCTTGTCCCTCCAGGCTATGAAATTCAAGCTGCCTTCCAAGGCATACTCAAGCCTCAACCCATAGAATGCCATCTGCTGATCCTGAAGTATGTATTGCAAATTCAAATTTCACCTGTAACCTAGAAACTCAAAACTTTGAAATCTCCTCTAGTATACCATTCTCAACTTTGATACCATGTATAAAATCCCGTAGATTCATAAGCTAATTTAATTTGCTAAAGTAAGAGACAAGAATCTACTTCTACTCTTTACAACATAAGCCCATAAACATCAAGCAAACAATAATCAGTAGAGGAAGAGAATCAAAGGCATATAACACAATAAATATCCGGGGAAATCTGCAACTCAAAACCCCATTATCTGTTTTGTATTAATCTAGAAAATCAAGATGAAATTACAATGTTGGTTCTCTCTAGAACAATCCCAACACTCAACAAATTCAATCTCCAACTCATAAGAAAGCTCAAGGCCAAATATTAACCTCTTCACAAGCTCTCCAAGTTTCTATTCCAATGCGTAATTCCTATGGAGGATAGCTTGTATTTAAAGGGAAATAAAGCCTTTAAAAATTGCGCAATCCCTCAAGGGCCAGTTCCTGAATGCATGCACTATCAGAGAAACTCAAAAAAATCTAAAACAAATAGTACACTATCCCTGCACTCTAGTCTCATCTAGGTCTTTCTCAAAATCGACATGCATGAGTTTCTGATGCGTAAATATTCAGTTAACTAGAGTAGTGTTGGTGGAGTTCATTAGTGACATCATTGCCTGTTAACTCACTATGAGTTCTCTCAATTAGTTTGAGAACTAATTTAACTAAACTGACTCATGAAATTGAGTCTTCTATTTTACAACTCACAATTAACTCATACTGGACTCATACAAAGTAGGGAGAACATAACATGACGACAAAAAGACTTCCAAATCGAAACTTACTAAGTTAAGTAAGTTTAATAAACTTAATTTAACTATTTTAAGTTTCCATGGGAATAGAATTTGAATTTAATTCATAGTTTAATTCAAGGAAAAATTAAAATGGAATTTCTTGTTGCCATTTCTCAACACATTGGGCTAGGTTCAGGGCATCAGGTTCCATTGGTTTTGCAACATCTTTCTTGATGTATTATAGCAAGCCATTTTCATCAAGCACCAACTCCATGCGATCCTTCCATGTAATGAAATTCGAGCTAGCTTCCAAGGCATACTCTAATCTCAGTCCATTGAAGGCTATTCTCCTAACTCTAAAGAAATCCTGTTACATTGAATTTGCAAATTCAAACCTTTTGAGAAATAAATTAAAAATTTATGTTCTAATGTGAATCCTACTCTAATACCATGTAGAAATATGGTGATAAAATTGCAACTGCTCAAGGAATTTAGTCTAAAATTAAAATACACAATTCTACTCTTTTGATCTACAAAATTTAATTCACAATTTAAACCTACACATGCACAACATTTTTCTAGGGGAACCTAACTGGGTAAACCCCTCAAGCCTCTTTGCATTAATAAGATGAATGTAGATGTATTACAATTTTTTTTTTCTGCTCCGAGCACAACCTACAAGTGAATAACCTATCTCTCTGCTTAATGAGAAGCTCTGACTCAAACTTAGTCAATTTCTGCCTTTGTTTGAGTCCCTATTTCCTTGCACAAATAGTGAGGAATCAACCCCTATTTTTTAGGAATTTTCCTCCACTTTATTTTGCAATTCCTAAGGATTGATCATCTGATTGCATGCAACACTTGTACACTCAAACTAGTTTACAACTGCTTGTTACACTACCTTAGAATCTACACCATAGTCGAGGAACTCAAATTCCTTGCATGCACTACTTATTTTTAGCTGATTGATCAGTTAATTGGATGATCACTGAGTTAGACTACTGTCCCACTACACTACTGACCTTCAACTAGTTCCATTAACTATTAGAACTAGTTTAACCAAACACAATTGGAAATAACTGACCTAGATTACTAAAATTTAGCAATCACACATGCTTATCTAAACTCCAAGCCCTCTAATTTGAATTTACTGAGCTAACTAAATGACAAAAGCCATGTCAAGCAAGTTAAGTGCCTCCAAGTTTTTTGATGATGTAGAAATTGAAATTTGATCAATTTGACCAATGCAAAGTCAAATTGAGACTTTCTTGCTACGCTTCTCAATAAAGAAAACCACCAAAAACTTCCAAGAAAACAACCAAGAAAACCAAAAAAAACCACAAAAAACCACTATCAGGTTGAGTAGGGCCAAAAATCGACTAAAATTATCTTAACTATAAAGTTCATAAATGAAATCCAAAGTGTTGAGATTAAAAATCAAACACAAATAATCTTGAAGGTAAACAATATTATTGTTAGACTTTTTCCATGAATTGTGACTAATTTGGATTTATTTTATTTTATTTTTTTAGTTTGATATGTGATATTATCAAATAAAATTTTTAAAGTGGATATGTTTCTCTATTCCTCTTCTACATAGTTAGCTTCTTAGATTTATGTATTGATTATAAGAAAGTATTGTATTTCTTGGTTTTTTTTTTTCATTAGAATTTATAAACATCAAAATATGCTTCCTTCTTGTTTAATTTTTGAATCTTCATAGTCCCACATTGGCTATTATAAAATCCTCTTTGTGCTTCAAAATCCCTTGTTGCCATGAATTGGAACATGTGAGGGGGAGGCTCTAGTTTCATTGATAATGGATTTGCATCGGAAATAGGCCTTGTATACACATGACATGTAAGTTGTTAATGAGATAGTACTTACAATAATCAAGGTTATGAAATTAATGTGCAACTTGGAAATTTAAAACACTATTGATACATAACTCCCTTTCTTTTAAAGCTATGGTTTGGTTCACTAGATAATTTGACTTTAAATGCCATTGATACATATCTCCCTTATTTTTTGGTCTCATTTGCTAGATAATTTGGCTTGGATTACCATTGATACATATCTCCCATACTTTCAAAATCATGGTCTCATTTGCTATAGAATATACTTGTTTTTTGATACAAAACCTAGAAGAAATAAAGCTATGGGTTTCATACTAAGCTCTTTCTAAAATAGATGGAATTTTGCAATAGTTTAAAGAATTCATTTTGATAGATAATTGGCTTAAAATACAATTGATATATATCTCCCCTATTTTTAAAATTATAGTCTCATATACAAGAGAATTTGACTTGAAATACCATTGATACATATCTTCCCTACTTTCAAATTTATGGTCTCATTTTCTAGAGAATTCACTTGTTTGTTAATTTCTTACATAACCTAGAGGAATGAAAGTTTTCGAAAAATATGAGTTTCACATTGAGCTCTTTCCAAAATAGATGCAAGTTCACAATCTTTTAAATAATTTAATAAGCCCATGAAACTTCTAATTATACTTCACATTGATCTCTTTCTAAAATAGATGCAAGTTCGCAATCTTTTAAAGAATTTAATAAGCCCATAAAACTTTTAAGTATACTTGAGTTTCTACCAACTGCCACAAGTTTCCAGATAGATACAAGTTTGTAATCCTTTGAAGTTGTTTTAGATTTTCCTCCAAAATCATAAGATTTATGTTTTAGATTTTCCTCCAAAATCATA
This sequence comes from Pinus taeda, assembly GCA_000404065.3. NCBI lineage: Eukaryota > Viridiplantae > Streptophyta > Pinopsida > Pinales > Pinaceae > Pinus > Pinus taeda. The sequence goes on from APFE030596644.1 coordinate 218,677, forward strand.
AGATTTATAATTTTCAAATAATAAAAAAACATATATATATTAATGATAATAAACTTATAATTACTATTTCAATTATTCATTAATTATAAAATAACAATATTTAATTTATATAATTTTTTTTTTTTTTTTTTTTTTTTTTTTTTTAAATTATATGATTATTTATTACAATTTATAAAAAAATAATTATTTTACATGTTTCAAGAATTTTTGAGTTTTTTTTTCACCCTTAAAGAATGATTTATTTGAAAATATGTGGGAGAACTTCTAGAATGAATCATTGAAAATGTGTGAAAAGGCTTCATGAATAGTGTATAATAACTTATCAGAAACTTTTATATTATTTCAAAGATTTTTGGATTTAAAATTCATTGAAACTCTCTACTCTTATTTAAAGCATGAAATCAAAATATAAAATAGGTTATAAATTGCCGTCTGTATTTGCAACAAATATTTGTATTTAAAAATATGTTATAAATATGATTTGCAAATGATTATATTTAATGTTTTTTGGTAGAAACAATATATGAATTTTCATAATAAAAATAATTATATATTTAGAAATATAATATTTTAATTAAACATGAATTAATAATTATTTTAATTATAATAATTAAATATATAAAAATATTATTTTTTAAAATATTCACAAAATTAAATTTAAAATTTGAAAAATAAATTTATGGTAAAGGTTCTTATTTTTTTTATTTTTAAATTATATTATTATAAATACAAATACTTTTTAATTAATTATATTCTTTTCCATTTTAGTGTTGTTAAGTTATAAAACGGTATATAGTAAAAAAGTTAATTTATAATTTTTATTTATTTTTTAATCTGTATTCAAGTTTATGTGATCCATAATGAGTTAAGTAAAGTCTTTCGGTAGAAATTACATAAGAGAAATTTTTGGCCAACGAGTTACGAACTAACAAGGATGAACCACACTTGTTGGTTCGAAACATGTCGGCCAAAAATTTCTCTTATGTGATTTCTACCAAAAGACTTTGCTTAATTTATATCTTTTTATTGACTTGTGACTAGAATCTCTTAGCCTTTGTAACTTTTATGGTTTTATATAGCTTTTAGTATTTTTGTAACGTTTAGGATGAAGTTATAAGAAGAAATTTACGAAGATATTGATCGAATATGATATTGTTCAGATATGTTTTTCAAGAAATTTGCGAAGTTATTGGTCGAATATGATAGTGTTCACATATGTTTTTCATATCATATATTGAATGTTTGACAAATTTCAATCAAATTTTGATCTAATTCATTAATTTATTAATCAATGTAGCATTAATTCATTTATAAGTGCAACATTCTTAATTCCTTTATTTATTTATCTATTATTGTTTTTGTCAAAATAAAGTTAGCAAGAACCCCTTAATTGTAAATGTTTATTGTAAAATATTATCAACAATATTGGAAGTAGGTTTCTTAGAAATTAGCCTACCTTTAAAAAAGTCTTAATGAGGAAGTTAATGAAAATAAATATGGTTTCATGGGACCACTGAGGCATGTCTTACTAAGAAAATACCTATTGCTTATTTTCCCTTGGATAAAACCTTGATATATAGTGTGTTATAGAAACATTGTCTTCTTGTGCTTGCACCTAGTATGTCATGTATCAAAGTCAAAAATTATAAGAACTTGTCTTATGGAGTATTTGGTTGGCATGAAATTTTATTATTTTTGCAAATAGGTTTATTCCAAATTTTTACATATATTTACATATTTATGCTCTATGAATAAAATGTATTATTTAGAAATGGGAAAATGTGTCAAGCTAGATTTGATCACTCCTTTCAATTGTGTTTACATGGAACTCAATACTTTTGTTGATAAATTATCAAAAAATGGACTCTAAAGTTTAGGAAGGCCAGATTATTATACTTGAATTTAGAAATGGTTTTCTTGTCAACATTCTTTAGTCAATCTAAACTTTCTATTCATTTGTTATTTTTTTTCTTGGATTAGTTTATATGTATTATATATATTAGTTTTTTTTTTCAATTCTAAGGGTCTATGATGGAAGATTATATGACTTAGATGGCTCTTACATACTTTAAAAATAAAATTATATTGCTTCCGTTCCTCTATACTTTGATTTCCTTTGATTCATTAACTCTATAAATCTTACAATGAATCCCCTTCCACTTAAATTTACTCATAACCTTCTCCCATGCTGCTCCCATCCATAGGTTGTTAGAGTGTGGGGAGATCAATTACATGTGGTCGAGATCGTCAAAGATCATGTAGCTCGACAAGAGTTCATGTTCCACTATTAGATCCTGGCTCCAACGCCAATAGGAGTGTTAGTGACAATGTTTCTCTTTCTCTATATTGATGATGTTACAGAGAGTGGACCATCTTCATCGATCACAGGTACACCGCATGCATTTTTAAATCCTCTTTAAACTTTGTGTGTTTATTTCTTGAAATCATATTTAATTTTTAAATCGTCTTCAATTTATGTGTTTTAATTTAATGTATATGTTATTATGTTTAGATTTTTATATATGTTAAATTATGTTTATGATTTGCAGAAGTTGAGCAGGGAAAAGTTAAGGGTGGAAATGCAACATCAATCCCTCCGTGGGATGATACCACACCTACTATCATGCTCGAGGATGTTATGGACCAACATGCACAGATTTCACAAGAGCTGGGTACACTCCCTGCTCATTCACCTACTAGACATAGCTTGACTTTGATTCTGGAGAGCATCAATCGGTTGATCCATACCTACCAGAGTGTGGGCCCACATAGCAAGCTCCTACATGCTATACATAGGACTAGGAGGCAGGAGGTTAGAGGCCTAGATACTTGGGAGGTAGTAAAAGTTGTCACCAAGGAAATTTATGTGCATGGGGAGTTGTTTGACATCCCTCTGGGCCACCATGCTATACATCATGGTACGATTCCACTCAAATACTTTAAGAATGTTGATGTTGCCCATTTTATTTATGATTGGTTCATTGGAGCTTAGGGCCATTTTCCCACCATGACTAGGCCCCCCTTTACTTTTCCCAACATGTATATGTGGAGTTCGTGCTGCATATGAGGCCATATTACACCAACACCGAATCAAAGTTCTATGGAACCGATAGGGGATTTAGCAAGGATCATCCCAAGGCTCATATGGACCCTGCACATGTACCACCACCTCCGAGATTGATGCCACAAATGTATTAGAGTGTGGTATTATCGATGAAGCTAGAGGAGCTATCATATCTCAACATTGAGACTGAGGATACCATTGCAGACCACATTGGCTAGTGCATAGGTCACATCGCGTGGATAAATGAGCATACCACTGCCATTTCCTCGTGACCTACCAATTCCATTAGTTGTTGATTCCATTCTCAAGCTTCTACCCCTTGACCATGTTTTTTCATATGCAAGTAAGTTTTGTTATGTTATCTGTGAGACTTGGAGGGTGTACAACCCATGTGACACAGGCCAGGTACATATATACAATTTTTTTTGAATATTATCGTTAAATTATGCATTATTTATATTAATAAGTTCATATCATATTACATTTACATTAGTAAGTTCATGATAACACGTTGACATAGGGCTATATGGATGAGATTATGCAGTCATTTGAGGGGGAAATTGATCATCTAGAGAAACCTCCATCAGTGCATGTTTCCATGGAGTCTGCTCCACCTCCACCTCTACCTTTGCCTCATCACACTCACATGGAGGAGTGTCACTATGTAGAGCCACCTAGATTAGTAGTTGAGGTAAAATTTTTTATTCCTAAGATTTCAACATATTTTTTAGGTCGTAACAATGTGGCTACAAGAGTGGGATACTAGGTATGGAGGCGTTGCCGATGTGGTTCCATCGACGTAGACCCCAATCATTGAGCCACAATCACAAGAGCACTAAACTCAGATTGATTAGACCCCCATCCCACCTACCTTTCATTTGGACTCGAGTGAGGTTAATATATTCATATGTAATTAAACATGGTTCAAAATAATTTATTCCTATATTGTTTATTTTGTAAATAAAGATAATTAATTTGAATTTGAATGTGTTATATTGCAGTACTAGGGTCTAGACACCATGTTTGACCAATAGCAACATAGGGTAGTGGTACTTAGACCACATATTTTGTATATTTTCAAGCCCATTTCATAGGCACATTCACATGGACAATTTATAAATACATGAACATTATTTTAGTTTATGGATGCTTATTATATCGATTTATGGATGTTCATGTAATGTAATTTGTATATATTTTCATATGGACAATTTATTGATACATTCATTATATCATGTTGGGTGCGATCCAACTTGGTCCAGTTTTGGTCAAAGACTCTGCATTTTGAGGATCAGAGTGCGCGGAGTGCGCGAAGTTCTATTCACCACGCAATATCTAGGGGCTTTCGGGTGGGTCAAACCCCTCATTTTGTAATGGATATCAGGGTTTTAGTTCATTGTTTTGTTGATTCCATGGTATGTGGACCATGATTTTTGTAGCAATGTAATGCATTTAAGGACATGTAATTCTTTGTAGAGAATAATAAGTAGATCATAAGATAAGGAGAATGGAAGTGATCGAATCTTTTGTTCTGTTTTGGGTCTTAAATAAAGGCTCCATAGTTGAGTGCACAAAGGCCTTGGAAGAGTCTACAACTAAGTGTGCAGACGACCTGCAGTTGGGTGTAAAGGTCAAAGAAGTTGTATGTTCTGAAAGGTCTATCCTAATAAAGAAGAAAAAGTTTTGGCGAAGTCCTGTGTATTTGTAATCTGTGTTCATATGTACTGATATGCATTCTTGTTAATTATTTATGTGAAGGAATGCACGTTATATTGTTCTCTGATATGTTTATGTAATAAGCGCAAATATGTGAAGTAAAGCATCATCGCGAAGTATTTTATGTATGCAAAGTTGTAGATCAGTATAAAATATAAGAAAACACATGGGTGCCACAACGCAATATCCCTTTGGCTGTAAAAATCTGGTTCTGCAACCTCTCATAACTGCTTTGGGTGAGGTTGTGATCTTCTTGCAGGTTGTTCCCTAGAGGGCCAATGGTTGAGGGTTTCATTGGTTCACAGTACACTTTGAACTTGGGTCCAAGCCCCCTAAAATCTAACAAATGGTTTCATTGTCGGGACTTGAACCTGGGTCTCTCAACGACCTGTTGGGCGCAACACAACTTGGACTAGTTTTGGTAAAATGATCCACATTTTGAGGAGCGGAGTGTGTGGAGTCCGCGAAGTTATATTCACCGCACATTATCTAGGGGCTTTGGGGTGGTCAAAGCCCCTCATTTTGTAACACATATCAGGGTTTTAGCTCATTGTTTTGTTGAGTCCATAGCATGTGGACCATGGTTTTTGTAGCAATGTAATGTATTTAAGGACATGTAATGCTTTGTCGAGAATAATAAGTAGATCATAAGATAAGGAGAATGGAAGTGATCGAATATTTTGTTCTGTTTTGGGCCTTAAAGAAAGGCTCCACGACTGAGTGCACGAAGGCCTTAGAAGAGTCTATAGTTGGGTGTGCAAACCACCTGTAGCTGGGTGCACAGGTCAAAGAAGTTGTATGTACTGAAAGATCTATCATAATAAAGAAGAAGAAGTTTTGACGAAGTCCTTTTTATCTGTAATTTGTGTTCATATGTACTGATATGCATGTTTATGTAATAAGCACAACTCTGTGAAGTAAAGCATCAACACGAAATATTTTATGTATGCGAAGTTGTAGATCAATCTACAATATAAGGAAACACACGGGTGAAACAACGTAGTATCCCTCTGGCTACAGAAACCTAGTTTTGCAACCTCCCATAATCACTTCGAGTGAGACTACGATTTTCTTGCAGGTCATTGCCGAGAGGGCCAATGGTGTACGATTTTGTTGGTGCAGAATACACTTTGAACTTGGGTCCACGCCCCTTAAAATAAAACAAATGGTTCCATTTCCGGGACTGGGATCTATTTGAGGGGTATGTTTTGGCATTTGTCGAAGAAGGAAATCCAGGAGTGGGTTGAACAAAAAGAGCGAGAATTCATAGTTCAGGAAAACAAAAATCCACGATTGTCGACTGAAGCTTGGTTGCAGAAGTATCTCTTTACAGAATGACACGAGATCTTCTTCGTGAAGTTTTATAATGAACTATATGAATGGGTATCAAAGTTGACTGAGCATAAGACTTGTTTCAAAAACAATGAGCCTATCGCGTGGAGCCTTGAATTGATACAACGACTCAAGAATAATAACAACATTATCTCAAGAGTTGTTGATTTTTGGATTGACAACATCCTAAGAGGATTTATTACTGAGTTCGCAATAGACATGAATTTATATTACAACAAAGATGAGTGAATATTTTTCAAGGGTCTGCGAAGTAAGTACCTAAATTATTTGAAGCTGTGGATTAAAATGCTTTTATATGACAAGAGCTAACTACAAACGCAGTCCGATTAATGTTTGGATGAAGAGGGAATAAGTTTGAACCAGGACTGGGGTCTACACGAAGTGGAAAGTGATATAGAGTAGATCTCAAACCAAAGAAATTTATTGAGACTAACTATAACCCCTTGTTAAATGGGCATGAGAGTGAAGAAGAAGGAAGTAACCCTATAACCCTGTGGTATTCACCCTCCCATCCCGAAGGTGCATCGAAGTTACGATTTGAGAAAAATCAAGGCATCTTTGGGATTCCCTATCTATCTACTCCCCTTAACCCCCATCCCCCTCCCCCTTATCATCCCTCTCCCCCTAATCACCCCCCTTCCCCTCCACCTAACCCCCCGAGAAAGAAAATGGGTGATGACATTAAGCTACCTATATTTAGAGGACTTGGATCAGAGGATCCTGACCAATTCTAGTTTGTAGTTGACATAGTATGAAAAGAAAGACAAATCACTAATGAAGATGTAAAGAATGAAGAGCTCATCATTACACTGCAAGAAATAGCATCGACATGATACATGAAGTATTATATGACTAATCACACTTCTTCGCTGGATGATATTAAGAAAGAGTTGGTATCCGAAATCAAGAAACCAAAATTAGAATCACAGTGCATTATAGAGCTCAAGGAAATAAAAAATATGGTTACTGAGTCTGCGTGGTAGTTAGATCAATGTTTCAAGGTGTTAATGGGAAAATTAAGCTTTAACATACCCCTAGAACAACAAAAATAATGGTTTATAGCCATGCTTGTGCCACATATTAGGTTACCCTTGACGCAACAGAAGATTATGACTCAAGCCGAAGCATTGGAGATTGAAGTGAAGCTGGAAACTTCTTTGATCGGAGATACTCATGCAGGAGTACAACAAATTCAGAGTCAGCTAGTAAATTTGACCTTGGAATTGAAAGATCTAAAGAAAGGTAAATAAACTAGACCAGAAGTATGGTGTACAAAATGCAAAGCAAAGGGCCATTATAAAGATCAATGCCCTGTATTCAGATATTACTTGGCAAGAAGAGCACCTAATCGAGTAAACCAAGGATTAAGTTTGTGGTTCAAGATTTGTAAAAAGAGAGGCAAACATCGCTTTGAATATTTCTACTTATTACAGAAGTATGTGTAGACCCCAAAGCAATTATTTTACAACTTCTGTAAGTTAATGGGCCATGATGAGAGAAATTATAAAAGTTATGACTTGATGATGGAGCGCAGTGCTGATGCTTATAGAATGTAAGCTGAAGGAAATACACATGAGGGGCCAGGAAAACATGTTGGTTGAGGAGGTTTCCAAGGATGTGGACGAGGATGAGGAGGATGAGATGGTCAAGGACGAAGCCAAATTACCTATTATAACTGTGGACATACAAGACACTTCTCAAGAGACTGTTAGAACCCTACTACAACCTGAAGCTACTGCAAATATTTGGATCACGTGATAGAAGAATTCCCTGTCCTTATTGTGAAGATGTAGGAGAAAAGGAACTAACAACCTGCAACAAATATTCAAATGATGACCGCTAAGCCAAGGGAGGATGAACCGTACATCAACATCATAACAAGGAGTGGAGCTAAGATAGGAGACAATAAAAGTAAGAAAAAAGTAAAAGAGACATGGGTAAGAAAGACAACAAAAAATTCCCCTGGGTTTAGTATCCAAAAGGATAAATAAACCTTCATGGGAGTGAAGTGAAGCTTCATGGATGCTGGGGCTTCAGCATCTAGTGCACAATTGAAGTTAATGCCAAAGAAGCACTGTGAAAAAGTGTATACTTTGACGCAAGAATTAGATCCAAATATTTTGAAGTCATTGTTACAAACTTGCATGAAGCTGTTAAGGAATTAGAAGGTTGTCAAAGGAATCCAAGAGTTGATAGACTCCTACATTGATAAAGAGGTACCACGACGTGATCTACGCCTAGTAAACAATTTACATCAATACAAGAAGAGAACGAGGAAGGAAATGAGATTAATTGCGTAGATTGGGGAATATGATATGGATCGGGTAATCCTTGATTTAGGATCTGATGCCAACGTGTTACCTAAGAAAACTTGGGAGTTAATGGGAAGACCGAAGTTGCAGTGGTTGCTGATGCAGTTAAGGATTCCAACCAACTGAAGATTGTCCTTATGGGAAGGTTACCTGGCATCATAGTAGACATTGAAGGAGTCCGAACCATTGCAGACTTCAAAGTGATTGAAATTGTAGATGATAACAACCCTTATCCGGCGTTGCTTGGATTGGATTGAGATTTCAATAATTTGGCGATAATAAATTTGAAGAAGATATAAATGGTGTTCGAAAAAGACGATATGAGGGTCATTTTCCCTCTAGACCCTTAAAAAGGAGTGCACTATATAGAGCTTGTTCGAGATGAGTATTGTGACTTAGATGTCGACAAAATTTATCATATAACAACTAAAGAGGAATATTGGATTAATCCAACTGTAGATGGAAAATTGGGCTAGGACCCTGACAGTTCTTGTACTTCATATTCCGAGGAAGAACTGGAAAATTGGAAGAACATGTTATATGAAGTTTCTACCACAAGATCACTTCGTTGCATAAGTTTTGAGGTATGTGATCTGCCTTATTATGATGGGATCAGAGATGTAAGCTTGTTTCTTGATGAATATGAAAAAGAAATACCAGAAGAACAAAGGCTTCAAGCTTTAGATTTATCTCCGAGGTCTACACCTGCTAGATGGTGGGGTACTCATAAAAGGAATATAGCAGATTTATAGTAGTGTCGAAGATTAATGTGGATCATGTTTGGCTCAATCGACACAGAAATAGAAGTCAAGTATGATGGTAAGGTTGATCCCCAAGAGCATATTCATTGATGCGCTTCAGTTTGGAAAGAAATTCCAGAACAAGAGTGGGTACATGGGTTTATCCACACACTAGAAACGATTCCTATGAATTGGTATCTTGAAACAGAACTGCAACATGGAACTGTGAACTGGACAGATTTGGTTGAAGGGCTCAGGATAACATTCAATTTTGAAGATGATTTTCTGTGTATAGACTTGACTCTTCAAGTAATCATAGAAAATGTTTTTGAGGATGAATCTCCATTAACTTGCCAACATGATTGGATTGTGTAGTTACAAAATGCAATGGAATTTTATAATATCACTGCTGAAGAAGATGAAGATCCATGCAATATTGATATACCAGAATCGAAAGGACATTGTGAAGTTGTTGGACCAGAACCAGAAATACTAGATGTAACGCAACTCGTAAAAATACGGAAAATGAATAATGGGACCGAGGAAGACCCGAAGTTCACAATGATTGGAGACTATTGGGATGCAGATACTGTTAGTAAAATCACAGAGCTGCTACATGAATACTTGGAGCTATTCCATACAAAGTTTTCAAAAATGAAGGGCATATTAGGGGACGTAGGAGTTATGAGGATCCCTCTGAAACCTAACGTGAAGCCTTTGAAGCAAAGATCTTATAGGTTGAACCTGAAATACAAGGAAAAAGTGAAGGAAGAACCATACCAAATGCTAGCAGCAGGGATCATCGAACCTGTCGAAGAGTCTAAACGGTAAGTCAAGTGATAGTCCAGTAAAACAAGACTAAAGGAGAGATTAGAATTTGTGTTGACTTGAGGAAACTAAATGATGCATGTGTGCATGACCCTTTCCCTACACCATTTACAAATGAAGTATTGGATGATGTAGGAGGTCACGAGGCGTATTCTTTCACAGATGGATTTTTGGGTTACCATCAGATCAAGATTGTGCCAGAAGATAGACATAAGACAAAATTCGCAATAGAGTGGGGCTCATTTCACTACACGGTGATGCCTTTTGGCTTGAAGAATGCGCCTACCATATTTTATAGAGTTGTAGTCGCAACATTTAAGCAGTGCATGCACAAATTCTTGGAAGTTTACTTCGATGATTGAATAGTCTTCAGGATATTAAAGAGGCATATTGCGAGCTTAAGGCTTATGTTGGATACATGTAGGAAACATCAATTTTCACTTAAGTTGAAGTGTATATTTTGTGTGCTTTGTGGCATACACTTCATGCATATTGTCTGCAAACATGATTTTCTAGTGGACTTCACCAAGATAGCAATCATTGTGAACTTGCCAGCACCAAAAATAGTGAGACAAATACACACGACGCTTGGAAACACTGGCTATTACAAAAGTTTATAAAGGGGTACGCACAGATAACTACACCAATGGAGAAGTTATTGAAGAAAGATGTTACTTTTAAATGGGACAAAGAATGTCAAAAGAGTCTACATATACTAAAGGAGATGACGGTAACTGCGCCGATCTTAGTTTTTCTGGGCCGGAATAAGGAATTTCATGTACATGTTGATGCATCTTACATAGCGCTTGGTATAGTGCTGGCCTAGCCAGGAGCAGGCTAAGTTGATCACCCCATAGCTTTTGCAAGAAGAAAATTATCCAAGATGGAAAATAACTATACTACAAGAGAAAGAGAAGGGTTATCTATGGTTTATGCATTACAAAAGTTCAGGAACTACTTGTTGGGATCAAATTTGAATATGTTCACTGATCACTCCGCGCTGAAATATTTGGTGAATAAGCCTATTTTAGGAGGAAAAATATGTCGATGGTTGTTGTTGTTCCAGGAGTATGAATTTGAGGTTGTATTCAAGCTGGGGAGATTGAATGATGGGCCTGATCATATGTCGAGATTACAGACAGGAGAAGAACCCACCAGTATCGAAGATAACCTTCCTAACGCACAATTGTTCACAATCAGGATCGCGGATGATCACTTCATGGATATTATTTAGTTTTTTTCCATAAGGAATGGAACCCACAGAGTACACTATGCAACAGAAGAAAAAGTTGGTGGTAAAAGCAATTGATTTCAAGTTGATTGCAGGGAATTTGTACAAAATGGGACTGGATGAAATAATGCAAAGACATGTCCTAAAACACAAAAGGAAGAGTATTTTGGGAGAAGGTCATGGAGGAGTCGCAGGTGGACATTATGCAGGAAAGACCACTACACATAAAATATTGATAGCTGGGTTATGGTGGCCCACAATACATAAGGATGCACAAGAGTTTTGTCGAGCATGTGATATATGTCAAAGAACATGAAGGCCATCTAGAAGAGACAAAATGGCATTAAATCCACATGTGACATTGCAATCATTCGACAAGTGGGTTATTGACTTTGGTGGACCTATTAACCCACTAGGAAGGAAAATCAACACAAGATACATAATGACTGCAAATGATTATTTGACGAGGTGGGCCGTGGCATATCCAGTGAAGGATTGTAGCACATATACCACCGTGAAGTTCATTATTGAATACATTCTGTCCTGATTTGGGTGTTTGTAGATATTAATGAGTGAACAAGGCTCACATTTCTTGAATCATATTATTGAGGAACTAACTCAAGAGTTTCAATTACACCAGAAAAAAAGTACCCCATATCACCCTAAAGGGAATGGGACAGTTGAAGCTTTCAATAAAATTATGGAGAATGAACTCACAAAAGTGTGCAATGTGAACATAAATGATTGGGATCTAAGGATTCCAATGATGTTGTGGGCATATAGGACAACATGCAAGAAATTTACTGTCCAAACACCTTTTAGGTTGGTATATGGACAAGAAGAAGTCATGCCTATGGAGTACATTATGCCAAGTTTGAGAATTGAAACTATCACAAATATGACAGACTCCGACATTATGGAGGAAGGGATGGTGCAATTTCTTGCCTTGGAAGAAGACATTTTTATAACAGGTTTTCATCAACAAGTACAAAAAGGAAGGGAGAAATCCTGGCATGACAGACACATCAAGAAAAACCTATTCCGAGAAGGATATCTTGTACTCTTATATGATAGAAAATTCATGAAGTTCCTGGGAAAATTTAAGACACATTAGTTAGGACCGTATATCATTAAACATGTCTTTGATGGTGGCACAATTTAGCTCGCGAAGTTAAATGGTTAGCTGATTCCAGGACGAGTGAATGGTATAAGATTGAAGGTATACAAGGACAACTTTGTCCCTGGAGCTTCTCACTGAAATACAAAAGGAGAAGAGTCTTAGTGCCACTGACAGTTGAAAGTGGGCACTGGACTATAAAATACTATATAGAAGGGGACTTCACCAAAAAAGGCTATTGCATAATATTCAGGGGTATGTCGAAGTCAGAAAGAACCATGCCAAGGAAGGTTGCTGTGCGAAATTTAGAAGTATGTCGAAGTCCAAAATAACCATGATGGGGGGTATGTTACTGTGCGATTGTCAAAGATAACTAAAAAAATATGGTCGTTGGAAGGAAAAAGCTATCGGTAAAATAAAATTTCCATTAAAAGTTGCGGGAGAAACACATTTATGAAGTACAAATGGCCGAATCTAGCTTCATACTTTCATTGAATGAGAAAAATCTAAGCCAATCACGGGTTTTGAAATTCAAATTCTCTATAAAAGCCATGTCCCAGACCACATTTTACACTTTACTGTCTAGAGAATTTAGTTTGTGAATTGCAACTAAGTGTGAGAGAAGTAAGCTACTATATGTCTGAGAGAATCTTTAAGGAAATTTCTAGTGCATTTGCAAAGAAAGGGTTAGCAGGTATCATGGAAGCACAGTTTGGAAAAACCACAACAGTGAGTGTACCCATGTCCCCAAGGCACATGAGGTCGCAGAAAAAACAAGTAGTTACAAAAGAACAATGCAAGAAAATACCTGAAAAGAGTCTAGCTAAAGACTCTGGAGTAGAGCTAAGAACATCCCCAAGGAAGAAGGAAATAAAAGAGTAGTAGATGAAGCCCAAGCAAGATAATAAACCTAAGGATAAAGCGAATAAGTAAGTACAACAAGAAGAACTAGAGGAAATTCATGACAACGAGGAGGAAGCCAATATGCCCGAGATAGAGACAGAGGGCGCAAAAATTCCCTCTATGCTGCCACCATATTTTCCACTGAGGAAATCAAGTGCTAGGCCATTGAAGGACCCAAAGGACATGAAGTTCAACACATTCACACTGTTGCTACTGGAAAAAGTGCCGTTTGAAGGCGAATGTTGGGGAAAATGCCACAATTGAAAATGGAGGATTAGGATTTTAATGACATAAGTAAATATATCGAGTTTGAACTAAGTAAGTACCTACACCAGGTCTATTATCCAAAGAGAGGAGTTACTAGACTGGAGTTGCACCTGTGGGTTGCAGGATTGTAGAGGTCGGGCTTGTTAAACATGCTAAACATGCCACACTTCTGTAGAAGCACATCAAACACAACCTGTGTTCAACAACTATTGGTATTAGTTCATGATGGATGCCTCTAGTTGGGGATGAAGATTCCAATTGACAAAATGATGATAAGGAGGATTACTGGGCTACCTCACCAAGTAAAGGACCCCGCTGAAGAATTAGTCAGTAAGAAACAAGATAAAGAAATGACATAGAATATGAAGGAGAAGTTGATGATTATTAAGAAGTTGCGTGGTTACGATATCAACTCTATCAGTGACCAAGGGGTGCGCTTCACTGAAGACATTCTAGTGGGGAAAATAATGAGAAAGTGCAGAGCGAATGAAGTTCCCGCGGTTGTGGTCTCCTTAGTCGTGTAGTGTAGCAGTGAGGTCCAATTTAATTGGGACGCAAGCGCAGGAGGAAGGAAACACATTTCATTATGTGTGTTTGATCTTGATAATCATGTTGATCAAATGGAAGGAGATGAAGGAATCATAGTTTCCTCCTGTTGAAACAAATGTATGTGAAGCCGCACACTATGCCTCACTATGGCATACTAGGGATTCACCATGTGCGAAGGAGATTTTTTTTCTTTGTACTATTTAGCATGGATTTGCACATGGTGGTGCACCAGTATCCCAGATTATCACCTAGCTTGTATGAGTAGTACTGCAACATCGTAACATTCAAGGCTAGTTTTCACAGAGTCTACATCAAGGCACGAAAGGATCCAATAGAGACATGGAACCCTCTGCCATATTTGGACACTGAAGATGAACTAATCGTAATAATACAAAAATGGTTAACTGAATACATGACCCCAACCATAGATGACATTGAAGCAATGGGTGGCACTGTGCAGCATGTGGGATAGACAAAGGAAAAGAAGTAGAGAAACCAGAGCCAAAGACAGAGCTAGAGATTGAACATGATATCCATGACCCTCTTATTGACATAGATCCAATAGAAGAATCACCATTCATCATAAAAAGGAGGGTAACTATAGTAACTACGCTGGGCATCTGGAAGAAATAGAAGACGAGCAAATCTAAGGGCGTGATACCACTTTTCCTCATTGACAGGGACATCGATGAGATTGGAGAAAATATCCAGGAAGTAACAACAAAGACCTGGAACAACGTCGATGATCACTACAAAACGATATTGATAGATATTCAGCAAGGCATTGTGAATTTAAAGGTATTGGCGTAGTCAACCAGATAACTAGAACAACTAGGTCAACTATTGTTGCCAGAGTGACGAATAGAAACAACGTTCAGAGTAAGGATTTTACAAGTACTAGTTGGAGCATTGTAGTTTGAATCACCAGAGGGTAGAGAACGAGAAAAATCCTCAGACAACGTCAACATGAACATTACCACGCTCCTGATTCAGGTATTACATGAGATCCATCAAAGTATTACAGATGAACTAAAGGAGTGAGAACAATGCACTTCACTGTTGAGAATTCAAGTGGAAAAGGACAGAGACTCACTGAAGAAGGAGTTCTATCAATTGATAAATGAAATGGATGAAGCATGCCAAAAACAACAACAACTTGAAAAATTAATCACAAAAACTTGTAACGCAGTTCTAGACGTGAAGGTCCGCGAAGAGGAATGACCAACATAGAAGGTCGCGAAGCTTTCCCTCATGATAAGGGACTCAAAGAATAAGATCACAGAGATGAAGTTCGAGTATGAAGTTAAGATTACTGAGTTGCAAATGAAGTTGTAGCCAGTCACACCACTAGAAGTATGGGAGCAGAGGGAGAAGGATTTAAAATCTACACTGAAAGGCATCTCTGACACAATGGAGGATTATGGAAAGTTAGTCGATGAGACTATGCAGATTTGGACCTCACTATAGGAGGATCCAAACATTCAAAGGGTTTAAGAGGAGCTACAAGTGAAGAAAAAGCGGCGAGAAGAGATCCTAACAACTGCGAAGACCCTACCAGTCTTGCAGAGGCACGCTAACATCATTAAAGGGAAGAATCTCCAACAAGAGATTGAATATATTTTAAGGAAAGAGAATATTTTGACAGAGAGGACTCAAATGTGGCAGGATGAGGCCCTCCATATTTCGAAAGAAGAAGATGAAAGGCTTAGGGAGCTACGATAGAGAGAGAAAGAAGTGTCGCAGAAGATTGCCGGACCAACCATAGACACATTGCTGGAAGAAGTGTGTTGAGAGGAAAAGTAGGGAGCAAAAATAGTCCAACAATACAATTCCGTCTACAATGGAACCACAACAAAGATCAAGGGGACCGCAGTTGAGTGACTCGGGACAAGTCACATGTGATTGTTGGGGGCCTGTTGGGTGTAACCTAACTTGGTCCAATTTTGGTCAAAGAATTTGCATTTTGAGGAGTGGAGTGCACGGATTTCACGAAGTTATATTCACCACACAATATATAGGGGCTTTGGGGTGGGTCAAAGAGGCTCATTTTGTAACAAGTATCGGGGTTTTAGCTCATTGTTTTGTTGAGTCCATGGTATGTGGACCACAGTTTTTGTAGCAATGTAACGTATTTAAGGACATATAATGCTTTGTCGAGAACAATAAGTAGATCATAAGATAATGAGAACATAAGTGATCAAATCTTTTGTTCTATTTTGGGTCTTAAAGAAAGGCTCTGCAACTGAGTGCGTGGAGGCCTAGGAAGATTTTGCAGCTGAGTGCGTGGACTACCTATAGCTGGGTGCGCAAGTCAAAGAAGTTGTATGTACTGAAAGCTCTATCCTAATAAAGAAGAATAAGTTTTGGCGAAGTCTTGTGTATCTGTAATCTGTGTTCATATGTACTGATATGCATGCTTGTTAATTATTCATGCGAAGGAATACATGTTATATTGTTCTTTGATATGTTTATGTAATAAGCGCAAATCTGTGAATAAAGCATCAATGTGAAGTCCGTTATATATGCAAAGTTATATATTAGTATAAAATATAAGAAAACACACGGGTGCTACAATGCAGTATCCCTTTGGCTACAGAAACTTGGTTTTGCAACCTCCCATAATTGCTTCGGGTGAGACTGTGATCTGCTTGCAGGTCATTGCCGAGAGGGCTATTGGTTGAAGGTTTTTCTGGTGCGCAATACACTTTGAACCTGGGTCCAAGCCCCATAAAATCCAACATTTCAGTTTATTAATTATTGTTTATGGATATTCATTAAATTATAGTTTACAGAATTTAATTATTTTGTTATTTAAAAAACATTCTACAGTATAACTTTTATTCGAAAGATAACAATCATTTTTGGTCAAGTTTTTCAAGTTCTCCAAAGATTACACCAGGCTTGACCTGTGGCTTGAGAAACCGCAACCTAGGCATGGGGCCTGACCTGAGCCACACCAACCCTTATCATGAATGGATTTTTGCCCGTAGAGTTTCAAACCGATGACCTTGACATCATGGAGTGACTTAACAATACACCCCAATCACCGTTTATTCCATGCCCTGTGGGCACAAATTAAAATTAATTAATTAAAATACTAATATTTATTTTTTAAAATATAATTTTACTTTGTATTTAATGAGTTTTATCATCCATTTTGTGAATATTTTTCAATTATATGCTAGATTGAAATTATCTCTCCATGGTATTAAAAAATAAAAGGTTATAACAAATTCATATGTAATCAACTAAAGCCTCCATGGTATAAGATTTAAGCATCATGTAGGACTCTCCATCAAGTTACAAATATGGAACTTAGAAGGTTCAAGAAGTAAAAGCATTATGTAGTCACCATCAAGACACGGATATGGAATCTACAACATTTAAGAAGTAAAATTTTACAAAACAGTCATTTTGATTTCTAGTTTCATGGACTATGAAAATAACTACAATCATACTATGATGCAAGTCACTTTGATACTTAAAATGAACTAAAACTAGCATTTGCATCAGATGTTGCAAAGGAAACGCCGTAAAGAATAAAGTGTGGAAATCCATTGTCCATGTAGTGTGTGCATTATTCAACAAAGTGGATCTCTCTAAATTTGTTGCAAACATTTATGTTGTTGCATTGCTAATTTATTTAGAATCTACTACTACCTCCTCTTCTTGGAATATTAAATTTCTTATTACAATCCCTCTCATTATTGGCATCACAATTTTTTCCACTTTTGTGGCTTTACCTTCAACCTAAAGAAACATGAATTTGAGTCACTCAATTAAAAAGAAATAACTAAATTACTATTTATCGGGTTTTGCATAAAAACAATTAATAACTCATATTTACAACCCTTTAAATATTTACAACCATTTAAGTCTTTTATTTATAACTCATATTTATAACCCTTTAAAATGCAACTAACTATCTATATTTTTATTAATAATAAAAGGATTCTTCTTTATAAAACTAACACTCACATGCTACCCCTATATATTTATCTTATATTTAATATTCAATGTCCATCAATTGAATGACAAGTTGAAAGCTCAACTTAATTGCACCTTTCTGAACTCCTTTGTGGGAATTCATGTCCCATTAATTTAATGACAAATTGAAGTTTCAAATATAGTACACATTTTATACGAGATTCAGAGAGTTCATGAACAAAATTTCAAGGTTTTGATGGATCTGGAGTTCATGAACAAACTTTGAAGGTTTTGATGGATCTGGGTCATTTGTATTTTCTCTGATGTTCTCAGTTTTTTGTATTTTCTCTGATTTTGACTATATTACAAAAGCCAAAATCTCTTGGGTTGTGGTGAAACCATGGCTAAACCATAATCCAAGAGGAACCATGAACAATCCAGAATTAGCGAGTATATTACGAAACCCAAAATGTTGTAACCTTGGCTAGACCATAAATCCAACTGGAACCATGAACAGTCAAGGATTATCGTCGCTAAAAACATAAAAAGGCACATTGTTTCTATTAGTATACGTCCAATTGAACTTGCTGTACCATGTTGTGGATTCCTGTGGCCAACCAATGAGAACCAAATACTATGCTACCTTTGTGGGTGGAATCTAATTAGTTGTATCTAACCCCGACAAACGTGCCGTATGGCCCAATGAATATCTAATAAACTATATAATCCAAGAATTATGTAACACAACATGTACTCATAAGGAGGTCTCCTTCCATAGGCTCTAGCATTTACAACGTGGAGTTGCAACAGTAACTCGCTATTGAAAAATAACTATTTGGCATTGAGTTTATTTTGCAAAGAAACACGCTGGAAAATATTCCATATGGGCACAAACTGGAATGACTAACAGAGACCAATTAACATTTCACATTTGTAGCTTTGCTAACTGTTTATGTTCTATAAAATACTGATAAAATGATAACCTTACAGAAAAAGCAGACATCACTTTGTAGGGTGTGTTATTTGTATTTACACAATTGATTTTTTTATTCAATCAGCTATGCTATTCTCTGTGCTTTTGTTGAGTTCCTTCATCACCACCATCATTGGGAAATTCATTTTCGTCTTGAAGTATGAAACGAGTAGCAATTCCCAATTGATCTCACACTACCACCCCAAAGAAGCTAGCAATCCTGATATACAAATCGAACCAGCCATCCTATCAAGAAATCATGTAGTTCTTAGTCTATAGCTTTGATAACCCAAAACTCAAATCTTTTATATCTAATATGCACAGAAATTTTCACATTAATATGTCTAGATATCATTCTAAGATCTTTACAGATCTGATACAGAGGTAAACCAGATTTTTCATACTATGGCAAGCAATATTAGCAAGTCTTGGAGTCTCTCTTATGTAATGTCTCCTTATTTGATATTGTTGCTTTAGTATGGTTTGATACAGAAACTTAATTGTAGATATTGGTCTCCTGATCTCTTGCAAACATTCTGATCTGATGATTGTTATAGCTATGCATTCCATGAATACTATGGAGATTTTAACTGCAAACCTTCTGATTGAATATAGGGATATTATCATACAAATTTATGCTCTTATGCAGAACTTGGTAGTATAAGCCTTCTCATCTTTAGGAAGGCTTTTGTATGAACAACTTGTCTACTCTATAAACAATAATATACCATAGTGAAATGCTACAATTGTCTGATGAGTAAAGGCCTGAAGCCATAGACTGTTTCTTTGCACCTGATACATTGATTGTATATACTTATTGCTATACACAAAATATAGCAAGCTCCTACTGTTCATTCCATGCACAAATTATGACAATTTTCATGTATACCATAGAAACTATTATACAGATAAGTTGTAGAAAGAGCAATCTATTTTGAGTTAGTATCTAGAAAATTTTGATGTATACCAATCTTAGTCCTTTTGAAAAGAATTCAAAATCTCTGTGATGAGCAGTTGCTTAGGTGGTCCAATGCATGTTCTAAATGTAGGGAAGTCTGAAATTCTGTTGACTGTGATTCAATGCGCTTAGGAAGTTCTGCTGTTGGAAAGTTTGATTGGGTTGCATTGAATTAAGCAAGGCAGAAACATTATTGTTGACGTTGTAGTTATAGTTGTTCTGCATGTTGTTGAATCCCTTTGTAGGGTTGGTTTTGTCATCCCCATATGCTAAGGAGAGGGTCCTCTTGGGAGAATTGAATTTGGTGTCATTCTCCACTGCTAATTCTTCTTGTTTTGGGACAACTTCATAACGGCAATCACTATAGTTGTCATTGTTATTGCTGAAATTGTTGTGAGAGAGGTTGGAGGACTGGACTTGAGGTAGTCTGTTGTTGTTTCCATTGCCATCCATAGCTTCATCGTTTAAAAACCATCTATGAAAGGATCGTCACTCTCCAACAACCCACTGAAAGAGGCAATTTTGGGCAGTTGCAGTTTGTTTTGCTGATCAATATCAGGCAAAGAAGCCATCACTTCATCTGCACTTGGTGATTCATCTCATTCTACCCCTTGTACTCTCTGAGAATGACCATTTTTCTTGTAAATTCGGCATAGCACCCAATCATCAAGCTGGAGAACAGAAGTACCATCAAAATCAACAATACCAATTTTAGTTGAATGAATCAATTCCTATTCATAAAGAATCAAAACACAAGAAATCTTAAAGGAAAATCATTCATATTGATCAATATTCAAGAAGACATCACTTTGTAGGGTGTGTTATTTATATTTACACAATTGATTTTTTTATTCAATCAACTATGACATTTTGTGTGCTTTTGCTGGGTTCCTTCATCACCACCATCATTGGAAAATTCATTTCCCTCTTGAAGTATGAAACGAGTAGCAATTCCCAATTGATCTCACACTACCACCACAAAGAAGTTAGCAATCCTGATATACAAATCGAACCAGCCATCCTATCAAGCAATCCATGTAGTTCTCAATCTATAACTTTGATAACCCAAAACTCAAATCTTTTATATCTAATATGCACATAAATTTTCACATTAATATGTCCAGATCTCATTCTAAGATCTTTACAGATCTGATACAGAGGTAAACCATATTTTTCATACTATGACAAGCAATATTAGCAAATCTTGGAGTCTCTCTTATGTAATGTCTCCTCCTTATTTGATATTGTTGCTTTAGTATGGTTTGATACATAAACTTAATTGTAGATATGGGTATCCTGATCTCTTCCAAACATTCTGATCTGATGATTGTTATAGCTATGCATCCCATGAATATATGGAGATTTTAACTGCAAACCTTTTGATTGAATATAGGAATATTATCATACAAGTTTTTGCTCTTATGCAGAAATTGGAAGTATAAGCCTTCTCTCGTGCTTGTGGATCTTCAATCAAAAGTATGTCGTCGCTTAAAGTTTGAAAATCGTCTTATACTAGATCTACACCATACCCCAAGATTTGATATAGACAGAACTTCAACATTGTCAAATGTTAGTCGGAAACTAGACCAAGATCTTGGAAATTCCATTTATAACAAATGAAATTGGTTAGCAGACTCAAGATATTTGCTATTAGAATGTGCTCAGAGCCAAAATTATTAAGCTATGCATGCGATGAATAAAATTGAATGAATACAAAAGAGTTATGAATAATCTTCTCTTGAATATCAAAACCAATGACTTCTAAAACTCTGGTAGAAGATGCACCCAGATCTGAAAAAGCATTTTCATGATATCAAAGGTTCTAATTCCAAGCCACGAAGGAAACATGCACCCAACAACCAACCTTCAAATAAAGGATCAGTTGTTTTGCAAAACTCGACCATGCCAAAAACTGAGTATATACCCTTTAGAAAACCAACAAAATCTCCCAAACTGTTCACAATTTTAAAAAAATTCTCGTGTCTCATCTAATTGAGGGAATTTTTCAAAAACCCCATTGTTTGGAATTTTGAAATTCCCCTTCAATTTCATGGAAACTGCACCTAAGGTTCATTGTTGGAAACTGCCCACAAAATTTTGATGAGTGGTTTCCAAAGCAATTTCTCGGTGGAGGGGGAGAGGAGGGATGGGTTCCATGGTATTGAAAACTGTCAAGGGGGCGCTACTATGAACCTGCTACTGCCACATCAACAGTAGTTTTTTTCACTCCCTTTGTTAAACATCGAACACACAGAGGGGGTTCACGATTTATAATAACTATCGATCTGCTATCGTCTTATACTAGATCTACACGATACCCCAAGATTTGATATAGACAGAACTTCAACATTCTCAAATGTTAGTCAGAAACTGGACCAAGATCTTGGAATCCCCTTTATAACAAATGCAATTGGTTAGGAGACTCAAGATATTTGCTATTAGGAGCCAAAATTATTAAGCTATGCATGCGATGAATAAAACTGAATGAATACAAAAGAGTTATGAATAATCTTCTCTTGAATATCAAAACGAGTGACTTCTAAAACTCTGGTAGAAGATGCACCCAGATCTGAAAAAGCATTTTCATGATATCAAGAAGCTTCTAATTCCAAGCCACAAAGGAAACATGCACCCAACAACCAACCTTCAAATAAAGGATTAGTTGTTTTGCAAAACTCGGCCATGCCAAAAACTGAGTATATACCTTTTAGAAAACCAACAAAATCTCCCAAACTGTTGACACTTTTAAAAAAAATCTCGTGTCTCATCTAATTAGGCCATTTTTCAAAAACCCCATCGTTTGGAATTTTGAAATTCTCCTTCAATTTCCTGGAAACTGCACATAAAGTTCATTGTTGGAAAATGCCCACGAAATTTCGATGACTGGTTTCCAAAAGAAATTTCTCGGTGGAGGGGGAGAGGAGGGATGGGTTCCATGGTATTGAAAACCATCAAGGGGGTGCTACTATGAACCTGCTGCTGCCACATCACCAATAGTATTTTTCACTCCCTTTGTTAAACATCGAACACACAGAGGCGGTTCACGATTTATAACAACTATCAATCTGCTATCATCTTATACTAGATCTACATGATACCCCAAGATTTGATATAGACAGAACTTCAACATTCTCAAATGTTAATCGGAAAATGGACCAAGATCTTGGAAATTCCCTTTATAACAAATGCAAATGGTTAGCAGAATCAAGATATTTGCTATTATAATGTGCTCAGAGCCAAAATTATTAAGCTATGCATGCGATCAATAAAATTGAATGAATACAAAAGAGTTATGAATAATTTTCTCTTAAATATCAAAACCAGTGACTTCTAAAACTCTGGTAGAAGATGCACCCATATCTGAAAAATCATTTTCATGATATTAAAGCTTCTAATTCCAAGCCATGAAGGAAACATGCACCCAACAACCAACCTTCAAATAAAGGATCACTTGTTTTGCAAAACTTGGCCATGCCAAAAACTGAGTATATACCCTTCAGAAAACCAACAAAATCTCCCAAATTGTTGAAAATTTTAAAAAAATTCTTGTGTCTCATCTAATTGAGGGCATTTTTCAAAAACCCCA
The DNA here is from genome assembly GCA_000404065.3 of Pinus taeda. Taxonomy (NCBI): domain Eukaryota; kingdom Viridiplantae; phylum Streptophyta; class Pinopsida; order Pinales; family Pinaceae; genus Pinus; species Pinus taeda. The sequence continues at coordinate 242,201 of APFE030596644.1, forward strand.
TTGTTTGGAATTTTGAAATTCTCCTTCAATTTCCTGGAAACTGCACCTAAAGTTCATTGTTGGAAAATTCCCACGAAATTGTGATGAGTGGTTTCCAAAAGAAATTTCTCGGTGGAGGGGGAGAGGAGGGATGGATTCCATGGTATTGAAAATTGTCAAGGGGGTGCTACTACGAACCTGCTGCTGCCACATCACTAATAGTTTTTTTCACTCCCTTTGTTAAACATCGAAGGGGTTCACGATTTATAATAACTATCGATCTACTATCGTTTTATACTAGATCTACACGGTACCCCAAGATTTGATATAGAGAGAACTTCAACATTCTCAAATGTTAGTCGGAAATTGGACCAAGATCTTGGAAATTCCCTTTATAACAAATGCAATTGGTTAGCAGACTCAAGATATTTGCTTTTAGAACGTGCTCAGAGGCAAATTTATTAAGCTATGTATGCGATGAATAAAACTGAATGCATATAAGACTTCTCATGTTTTTGTATGGCATGGTTTGGCATGGACCACCATGGATGATCCTTTGGAGCAGGTTGAGCAAACCAAACATCTCCACTGTAACCTGCATTGTAGAAAGTCCCAAGAGTTAGCAATTATGTGAAAGGGAATCTTCTCCCTTGAAGTATATGTCTAGCATATCCTTCGTTCCAGCTACATGCCTTATCTAAGGTAGAGATTTTATGAACAATTACTCAGAAAACTATGAAGAATATCTCAATATTTTTTAGTTTTTTTTTATGATTCCTACTGCTGCTGAAAGCAAACTCGTTTGAAACATCCATGCCTTCTTGAAATGGAGGTGATAACCTCTCCTCCTCACCTGCCCGATTATTGCAATGAGATGAGACTCCACTCTGCCCCGGCGTCCACAGCCTATCGTTGTCCATTGCCAAGCTGTGCTACCGGGGTCACCAAATTGAAAGTAGGCAAGGAAGGTAGCAACCAATAGTAAGGTTATTGTAGAGGCAGCCATGGGAATAGAATTATCCTTTGAAGTTGATGACTTCTTCACTTTATATTTAGATTTCAATTCTCCTATGGTTGTAATGAATGTTTCAAATGCACTTAATAAAAATGTATCCATTGTTGACTCTAGTGGAACGTTCTTCAGCTCTCTGACTAATAATCAAAATGCAAGGGGAGACGATACAATCACCAGCACCCAACAGATGTACAATTATCAAAGCACTCAAGGTTGCTATTCCAAGCAAGTTAAAGCAATCAACTCAGCACTTGGGATCAAATCCCACAAAGCAATTATGTACATGCTCTTCAAATTCCTTCAAGCTTTTGAAAGTAAAACCATGAATTATCAATATAATTTTACAATAATAAAAAACAATTAGAAGGCCTTTAGCGAGCTCAAATTGCTCATCTGTTAGGCTTGAACCAACATCTCTTCTAGAAAAATTCAACAATTCTAATTTAATAATCCTATCGTCCTCTCTTTGTACCTTTTGGGACAATTGCTAGTTTAGTCAATTTTGTCTAAGGTGTAGTAAACATATGTAGAATTGTAATTTAAATTGTTTAGTCTACATGATCCAAGTGCCCAATTGGATTTTGAAATCATTGGATCCATCTATGCATTCAAAAGTAAAATTTAAAAATACACAGGATCAAATCTCTAAGAGTACAGAGGATTTACATGCTTTGCACTCTCTCTAAGAATAAAGACTATTTACAAGTTTTGCACTTTAAAAAATTTGATCCCTTTCAACACTTACTAATTCATAATTAAGATGGATCTATCTTTCATATAATTAATTAATTAATTAATTAATTAATTAATTAATTTTTTTTTTTTTTTTTTTTTTAATATAATTTACATTATTAATTATATATAATATAAATATTATATTTGTTTCCTCTTAAATAACATATCTTAATTAAATTGACAACTCCTAAAAAAAATGATTATCACATTATTTTCCTATTTAATTTTTCATGAAAAGCAATTTTTATCTAACATTTAACATTATTTTTACTTTAATTATTTTTTCTTAAATATTTTTTTATATACTTACATTATTATTATTATATATAAGTATAAATATATATATTTGGTTTCTCTTAAACAACATACCTTAATAGAATTGATAATTCCCCAAAAAAAAACAAATTAAAAATTATATTGTTTCCCTATTTCATTTTTTCTTGAAAAACAATTTTTAACATTTAACATTATTTTTATCTTAATTATTTTTTCTTGAATATCTTTTTAAATACTTACATTATTATTATTATATAATTATAAATATATATAGTTGGTTTCTCTTAAATAAGATACTTTAATAGAATTGATAATTCCTATAGCAAAGAAAAAAAAATAATAATTAAATATTATATTGTTTCCCTATTTCATTTTTGATGAAAAACCACTTTTATCTTTAACATCATTTTTATTTTAAAAAGACAAGTGCATTGACAAAGTCACACATAACAATCATCTTAAATGGAAAATGTACTTTTCCACACAATAATAATATAAAAAATAAATAAAAAAATAAAAAATGCACCACTAAAACTGAATAAACTTTAAAAAGCACCACTAAAAATTACATATCAAATAACCATGGAAAGGGAAAAAATGGAACAGCAAAAGGTCATGTCCTCCATATTTGGGTACGTTGTTTTGAAATGTCTGTGGGAGTATTGGTTTGCTATATAAGCATCTAGTGATACGACATGAAGGAATCATTATGTTTACACTTCCATACATTTAAATATGATCTACATGCCATGTTAAGGCTGTATGGTAACCATAGCGATGGGAGCATGCTTGTATGTAGGTGAAACACTGAATGAGAATCTCTGGAAAATTATAGGTAACGCAGTCTTAGCCTCCAACATGGAAAAATTTTGGCCAATACATGTTCTTGGAACCATTGAAAATGGTAAAAAGGCATTTGGGTCAGTAGCTGCCTTTGAAGGACCATTTGCAAATCTTTCTGGCTTAAACATGTTTGCATCTGGCCCCAATACTTCTCACTGTGATGCACTCTTAAAATTGAGAAACTCAAGAGTGCGCCTTTTGGAAGTGAAAACTGGTTGAGCTTCATCTCCTTGCATGGTTCTCTTATTATCGAATGCGCAGGTGGGTATAGCCGTAGAGATTCATTTAACACCATAGTCATTTGCCAGCCAGAAAAAAACAGACAACAGTCACTATGCTACCTTAAATGAGAAATAATCAACAAATCGAATGAGAAAAGTGATGGAATACATACTGATTTCATCCTGCTAAGCATCTCTGCATCTGGTATGCCCGTGCCACAAATACTGTTAACTTCTTTTCTTAATATTTCCTGCCAATCCAGGTTTATTGCAAGTAAGAATACTGTCTGGACACATGCTTCCGTGCTCCAATTCACTATTGCCAACATGCCCTAGCGTTCCCATTGAATAAAATTTGTGTGAACATGCAATACCAACAAAAACAAAAACTAATAACAAGCAATGAATTTCTTGAGATCTAATGTATATTTTCAAGAAAATAATCTATAAACCATATACGTCTTATAATGGATTGGAAAATTGAATAATTCTGCATTTGTAATGATATTTCTGGGGCCTTGAAAACTTGTAAACTGGAACATATGAATTACAAATCACTGCTCAATTAACAAGGTAAAATGCTTATGAGACAACTGACGCAAAAATAGGCAAAAGCATGGAAACATGAACACAGACAGAAGTTAAAAGTTAAAACAGACTAAAGGTTATTTTCAAACATGAGGATCTGAGTGATGATCAAGGCACAAAATGAAAAAAAATTGCATATAGCTCACTATGATATAAGGTTCTAACTTCTATGATAGTTGAAAGAATACAAGGGTAGATTCCCTAACCACATATCGAAATATAGCATGTTGAATATGGCAGGTATGACAGTAATTCTAACATACTAATCATCAAGTTCATAGATTGCATCAAGGTGCTTAAATAAACAAGATAATTTTAATTTTTTACTGCATTTGTATTATTCATATATTGTCTGGATACATGCTTCCTTACTCTAAATCACTATTGATAGCATGTCCTAGCTTGTCATTGAATAAAATTTACATAAACATGCAATTTCAAAACAACTAAACAACGGCAAGGAAATTTTGGAATTTAATGTATATTTTCAAGACTAATCTAAAAATCATGTACATTTTGAAATGGATTTGAAAATTAAATAATTATGCATTTGTAATGATATATTCTGAAGCCTTCGAAAACTTGTATCCATACCAAGCTGGAAAAATTAATTTACGACTGACTGCTCAACTAAATGTTTATGAGACAACTGACTCAAGTCTCAAACATAGGCAGAGGCATAGAAACATGAAGACAGATAAAAGTCAGAACAGACTAAATTATTTTCAATCATAAAGATCTGAGATATGATCAAGGCACAAACAAAAAGGACTGCATATGGTTGTCTATGATTGAAAATAACGTCCTATGGTAGCTGAAAGAATGCAGAAGCAGGTTCATGGACCACATATTAAAAGATAATGTCTTGAATATGGTAGTAGAGCTCTCCACGTCAAGGGTTATGGTCTTACCGATCAAGCTCTTTACGAATATCTGCATCTTTAAATGAAATCAACCCAATACACAACCTGTGTAATCAGGGAGCACAATTAGAAACCCTGATTAACATTTAAAGGCCTAAATAAGCCAAAAAAGCTCATGAATTTCGCAATCTACACTCTAGCCAAAATCATATTTTACGGATCTCGAGCAAGTTAAATAATTTAAAACCAAAAACAAGAGAGCAAAATGAATCCCGGTGGTATACGAAGACAAGTTAACAGAAAGAACATAACCTGACAACATCTATATGTCTAAAATCTGGAAGAAAAAGCAGAAGACAAGAGGGAAAGGATTCGAAACAAAGATCAAAGATAGACAGAATGGTTGATTGCATGAAAGACGAAAAAGATAGAGAAAACTGATCCCCTGAAGGAAATCAAACGGAAAAAAGCACAGCGATAGCGTTTGGAAAATGAGCCAATACTGTAAAATGCAATGAAGAAGAAGAGGCGTGTCGCCATATTTAAATGGAAGTAAGGGTAAGATGGTCCTTTCGTAAAGGGAGACGTGTAGTCTTCCAAACCGTTCATTCTGAATACCTATTATTAGTGTTGGTGGGAGAAACTGTGAGGAATGTGGGGCCGTTGAGAAAGAGGCGTAGAAGAGTCGAGCATCTTCTTTCCTGCACTTAATTTGACGTAATCTGATGGAGGAAGATGCTTCTATCGTCTAACATAGATAATCGATGGTCCACAATCGCATACAGTAGCAGCTGGGGGTGTTGATTTCAGAGGGGAACGCCTTATGGCGTAAATATGTGTCATATTGGCTCGTAGAAAGTGCCTTTTAGTGTAATCAATGTATGCTATTACAATGATTTTAATAAATTGTTTGAATTTCGAAGTCATCCATATATATATATATATATGGAAATTTCTGCAACCCACCCATACCATTGCGGCCAACAATTTTAAGATTACTTTAATAAGTTACTTGAAATTTTGAATGATTCTACACATTTGAAATGCCACTAGTTTAAGAAATTTTAGTGGTTAGAAGTATGAGGTTTCCATAATTGTGTTTATTCTACCATCATGAATTACATAAAATGCTTAAATTAACATCTCTAATACTAATTAATTTTTTAAATAACATTCAATGGTTTTCTAAAATAAGTTGAAAATCTCTTTGATATTTTTATGGCTACTTCCTAAATTTTTCTAATTATAAATCATATACATACTAATTTATATATCATTTATGACTAACTTCTAGCATTTCAACCAATTATATCAAGATGAAAATCCCAAGGTTTACTATTAGGCTAATCATAAAATCACTAAGATACACCAGAATATGTAAAGACCTATGACATTGGATATGTATGAAGTTAGTACATTGGATATGTCTTTAGAGCTTTCTTGTGTTCGAGTGATTTTATAATATGGTGAATAATGGATCTTTGGATTTTTAACTTTTAAAGTAACTTGAACACATTTTCATATGATTGTTTTATTTATTAAAGTTATGGTTGGAAATGAAAAATCAAGAAGAAAAAATAAAAATAAAAACAATAGTTGAAACAATTTTGAAAAAGTGTTAAAGTTGAAATAATGCTATAGTTGAGTTTTTTTTATTTTTTATTTTTTTAAGAAATTATAATTTCAATTAGAAAAAAATGCATAACTGAATTGATAATAATAAATTAGTTAAACAAATTAATATTGTTTACGTTTCCACAAACAAATATAAAACTAAGTCATATGTATTTAAATTTAATATACGAAAAAACAATTAATGATATGTTTCTATAATTTTATGGACTTTCCTAAATTTACTTGGCTATCCAAGTATTTCAATCAATTCCTTATCTTAAGGTTCAATTAAAAAACACAAATAGGATGAAATAGATTAGCTGTTGGTTACTCTACTATGGAAATAATTTATGTTTTAAAAGATGTTTTATAAACAACAAATATGTTTATAACTTAGTCATAACAAGATATATATATTATATATATATATATATATATATATATATATTGCACTTTTTATAATCCAATATCAAGCATGTGTGTGACTCTTTCCATGCTTAATATCAAATTGACACATGCCATTTAAGTAAAATAACATTATATATCAACTTTATTGTTCTATTGAAATGGATTTTCTAGAACCCATTATGATGTATATCTATAATTTCTTCCATGCTCAACATGAATATGATACATGACATTTAAACAAAATTAATATAAAAAAAATTAATTCAATGTACATGCCAATCAAATTATGTGTGTGTCGATTGAGAGAGAGAGAGTTTACATGTCAATCAAATTATGTGTGTGCGTGTGTCGATTGAGAGAGAGAGAGTTTACATGTCAATCAAATTATGTATGTGCGTGTAGAGAGAGAGAGAGAGAGAGAGAGAGAGAGAGAGAGAGAGAGAGAGAGAGAGAGAGAGAGAGAGAGAGAGAGAGAGAGAGAGAGAGAGAGAGCACTTGAAAAACACTATAGATCCCCCTTGATTCTAAAGCTTTGGAGTTCACATAATGATCCTATCCTTAAAAATAAAACCTCCTTGAATTTTGAAAAACTTTAGAAACTTAAGCATCTCAAGGAACCTAAAGCTTATAACATAGACACCATTATGAATTGATCCTACTTGTAAATATATTTTCATTTGCTAGAAATATATAGGAATGATGCACCAAGAGGTTTATGGGTGCATGATGTCCTTTCATGGGGTATATGTAAATGTACTTTCATATGGATTCATTCTATTCTTCATTTCCACATTCATTTTGATTTTATTTCTCTATGATTTTATTCCTAATAGATGATATAAGAGGGAAACATTTCTCTATGAATTTTATTGACATTCATAATTACAAAATTACAAAAGTATTCAATTGTCACATTTCTAATTTATAAAATTCACATGTCGATCTCTTAAACTAGATTAAATATAATTGATTGTTATAGACTTGGCTTCAGAGCTTTCCATTTGCATCATCTACTCATATGGACAATGGGTGATATGAATGCAAGTCTCCATAATACGTTCATGGTCAGATTATGTCATCTTCCATCTCCTTGGTTCACCTGACCTCACATTAATTTTTGTGAGACTGATCCGAGCTGCTATGATTAGATGAATGTATTGGCATATATTCAGGTATAAAATATTTATAAATAATGCGACCACTCTATTTTTTAACCTTTTAAAACAAATGACCCATCACAACCATGTCACCAATTGGCATGTGAACTATCCTTCTTCATATGATCACACCAACCTGCTTTTTACGTATGTGCATCACATCAAATAGTAGGCCAAATCCTCTTCGTTTCTCGTGGGGGTGATGATAGCAAAGACATCCCCTACAACCAAAATAAAAATGACCTTTATTAGTTATATGTTCAAGATTTCAATTTATAGATGGAACCATTAATGATGGATGCCACATACCTTCCCTTACAACATCAGAGACTCGATCATGATCAAGTGAAATAATGAACTCTTCAATGTGCATCTATTTCCATGTCACAATTGGATGAGTCCCATTTGGATTAAGAGGGACATATTTCCATCCTTTCATGTACTTTTTTTTTCACATTGATCAAGTCTACATCCATCTTTACTAATCCAAAACTCACAAAATCATGCGAGTTTTCTTGTCTCGATGGAAAATATCCTCCCATGTCTTTAATCTGCACTAAGTGTAATTCCCTTGTGCCTTATATAATATTACAATACCAAGGAATGGATATATTCACATCTCCAAGTTTAAACTTCGAGAATAACCTACGCACAAGCCCAATAGATCAGTGACATTCATGTCCCAAATGGGATCCGTACCAATTGACCACTTATACTGATGATTTGTGTCAATCTACATCATGACTCATTTTGTACCTCCTAAGTTTTCATTTCATATAAGCAAATTCATCAACATGCTCACCCTTTCCATGTCTTATTACAAAAAAGCTCCAAGTATGCTGAATTTTTGTCTCCTTGTGTAGCCGACTCGACCAATAAAAACTGCGTGTTGACTTGAACTACCCTGCAAAACCATCTTACCATATATAATGATTTCTGAATGATATGTAATTCTTTTTAAATGATTCATAAATCAATCCAAATCAATTTTGTATGAACAATGTGTCATATTGATGATCCTCACTAATGTAGAAGTGATACTCCTTAATCACATCACATGACTCATTAGTGCTATCCCTACCATCAACATTTAATTGTGCATGTTTGTACACAAAATGTATAAGTATGGGCACTTGGTCAAAGTGATAGTACTCACTTTGTATCTCTATCTGAGGAGAAAATCTCAAATTCTCGGCAAAGTCTACCACTGAGAAGATTGTGCCTAGCTGGAATAGCTTGTGAGAATGATTAAATTTAGAAGCTTTCCATTCGAACTTGTGTGAGTGTTTGACATATTTATAGACTTTATTCTGAAACTTCCCTTTGAATTATGAAATGTTAATCTCATCCTCAACATAAATGATCCTCCTAGGTGCCAGAGTTAAAGAATATGGTTGATTTACCATGACATATTCATATCGTTTCCATTTGACCATGACATTAGACATCCTAGACTGGTTGGGATCAATAGGAAAGTACCTATGGAATAATGCAAAAACATGACATTTAATGCATGTTCCCCCACCTATACATCATTTGTTGTAAAATCTCTCTTTTGGATCCCTTTTGCATAATATTGATGAAACAAAATCACACAATGTAGGAGGCAGAGTGTCCCCACACCAATTATTTTTTCAAAAATTCCGGAAACATGTTGTAATGAAGTTGGAATTCAACGTGATATCAGAAACAACATGTGTCACAAATTGTATTAGGCCTAATAAACCATGGTTTGAATTTCTGAAACATGCTTATGGATATCTGGAAAAGGGGATTTATTTCCTAAAATTCCTTGAACAATGCAACTTTTGTCATTTCTACAATGTGATTAGTGTGATCTACATACTCAACTTTAGATAGGATATGTCACACAGCATGCTTTCTGTTTGGAATAGCACAATAATGTACCTCCCAAAACTCTAACAAAAGTAGTCTTATATATGCTATAAACATGTCTCAATAGGGTTTCCTGGTGATAAGAACCCAACAAGAATCTTCATCATTTTCATTTAATCGAACCCTAAATTTTATATTCTTGTGCAATGTTTGTCTTGAGACATGGAGCAATTTTGACAATGTTTACAACATTTGTTGTCTTGATGTACTTGGTGCAATAATAATAGTTGTAAATTCCCTACGAGAAGCTCAAACATCGGGTTTTATTGATTTTCCAAACATAGAGAATGCCTTGGATATATTTTCAGTGACATTCACATGTGTCTTCTGCTTTTAACATCTTGGATACCCAAAAGGTTTGTGGACTTTTTTAGTTTCTTATGTTTAATCAACCCATGTAGTATTTGATCTTGTTCAACAAATGATTTTTTTTCAAAATATTGTCAAATGATGTTACCAAGTTCTCTTTAATAGTGTGATTAGGGATAGGCTCCCCAAGTTCCTCTCTTGTTCTTGCATCCAAATTTTCTGCAAACCTTTCACCCCTTTCCAAACCACTCCAACTCCATGTTATCCTATCAACTTGAGATGGAACAACCTGTTCTTATGGTGGTTGATTATTTTGATTGGGCACATTTGTTCTTCTAGTGGTTGACCAAATTGATAGGGCACATCTTGTTCCTCTAGTGGTTGACCAACTTGATGGGGCACATCTTGTTCCTTATGTGGTTGACCAACTTGATGGGGCACATCTTGTTCCTTATGTGGTTGATCAATTTCCATCCTTGCATAATGAAATACAAAATATAAAAGTGAGTGAACAAAAGAAGACTTTGAAATCGTCCAGACCGGTGTTTTAGGCCAAGGTCCGTAATGATGACTGCTAAATTGAGTGCAGGGAGATGCCAAGCATATGTAGTTCATTTTCCCAAATTATATGCACATGTTTATTTAAAATGACAAGAGAAACATATGCAAGAAATGCAATAAAGATGTTGTAAAAAAGCGTCAGATACTTTTCAATATACACATCCGTGCAAGAGGAAAATAGAATGTTCCTGGACAACTACACGTCCTGTCCATTCAATACAAGTCATTGGAACCATTTTACAAGCCAACAACAATTGGGGTATCAAGCCCATCAGATGGATGGTACTCATGTACTCAGTGAAACCCGGTTATAATGATGGAGACTGGGGAGGGTACCAATGGCCACCAATCCAATCCAAGTATTGTTGCTTCTCACAATGGTCACCTATAGGGTATGATAATTACCTAAGATTGGTCACTATGGTACCTTCACCATATTGGGGAGAAGTAATTGGTCCTCAAACAACATGCATTCGACTTAGAACCAAAGTGGTGGGTAGTCACTAAGTGAGCACACTAACCAACATACTTCACATTTTACCTCCTAGTATCATGACATCACTTCTCTTGGGAATTCTTTTCTGTCTGGTGATGAAGGATTTTTTAATCTCCCTACTTATGACTAAGATATAATAGGGTTTCATATTCCAATTTATCATAATCAATGCCAATGCTCAATAAACATTTTTTATGCTCTACAACATGTCTTACAATAATAAAGAGTTCAATGGAAATATATACAATATGTGTTGAATTTCTTCTTGAAAAATTGATGGAGACGGGTCATGCATGTGTTTCATATATTTAAGAGAAATATTGAGAGAATAATGTATTTTTTTTGCATGTATGCTAAAAAAATCAATACCAATTGAAGTGAGCAAAAGAAAAATCCTAATACCAATTACTGCTAAATTAGAAAGAGCTTGATAAATATAACTACCAAATATAAACTATATAAATATTTTTACATGATACTTCAATTCCTGTCTTAGCTATATTACCATTTCTAAGGTATATTTTGTCCTTTGATCTTCATTTTTAGACTATATCTTGTTTTTTAAATTCCCTCATCCCATGATATTGATGTAATTAGAATATAGGTAGATGTATTCATTGGTTTTCCAAGAGCCCACAAAACCATTTGCTATTGTGGGAATATTGCTTATTATCGAAATACTCACTTTAGATTAGCTAAAATAAATCAACCACAAGTGTTTGTGTCACTTCCTATCTTGTTTCTCCTCAATGTTACATGCTTAACATGTGAAAAATGCAAATGTATGAAATTTTGCATGCTTAACATGTAAACAATGAAAAGGGATGAAATAAAACCTCAAGTGTTAAACCTATTTTGTGTACAATTAAAATAAATGTGAATTTGACTAGAACGAAAGTGATTAGGGTTTTATACATAAGTCAATATACCTATTTCCTAAGTAATATAGTCCCACAAGCAATAATCTCTCTTCACAATCTCCCCCCAAAACATGTTTAAGAAATGAAAAAACTTAACCATTTGGGCATAGGATTGAAGGGTGTGTGATAAAGGTAATAACCCCATAATTTTACTAGTGAATAAGTTTGATGCTTTGTTTGGTTTCACAACGAGTCACATTTACCAAGTGAAGCAGACCTTTTTCAAAACTAGTTCTTCTTAGCAACAATTTTTCATTTCTTCAAAAGAGTATATAAAGCCTAAACTAAAAGTGATCTGTACAACAAGGATGTTTTGTTAGTATATCTCATTCACAAAACATTTCAATTAAAATCCAATGGCAAGTAAAAGGGATTGTTGAGAAGAGAAGGAAATAGAAAAGTGATTAAAAAAGAATAGGTGTTAGGAATATAGTTAGAATATTTGGAGAGTAAATAAAAACCTAAATAAGCCAAAGAGAGTGGCTCAAAAATGAGAAGAGGATGAAGATAACAACTTGTTGATGAAGAATATATTGTATAATAATTTGCAAGGTTGTTGAACTAAATACTAATAGAAATTAAAGTTTACTCTTATATAGGAAGTATAAATACATATTGAGGGAATTATTACTAACTTAATGATATGAAGAATATTTTGAATTTAAGAGAATGGAAGATTCTTGAAAATAAAGTTGTTGATTACCAAATTGAAGGGCCAAGTTCATTTCATGAGGGGAAAATCTATATATCTATATTTATACAAATTTAATTATAAGATAATTTGTGACTAAAAAACAATACATAGATACATATTCCATACAAGAAGGAACCTATTCAACTAGTTTTTAAGTATGTTAATATTTGAAAATAACTATTCAAGATCAAATTAGTTGGAAAACTTTTCTTCATTAGGAGCACCATATCATTTGGTGTTAAACATGTAACTAAAATTACCATAAAACAATAGCTAGAAGAACTTTCTTAAGGAAGAACTTATCATAACTATATAGAATTTCACAATTCCAAATAAAAAGTGGAAGACGTGTGGGGTGAGAAGTATGAGAAGACCAATGAAATTGTTGATAAGGAAACAAAAGGAAATTGAGAAAGAGGTTTTAGTGCATTTATAGAACAATAAATATTCTTTCGTTTTATCAACCATGGATACATTGTTATCATTTGTGGTGAAGAGGGTCACAAGTGATTTGAGTGTTTTTTTCGGGAGAATGTACATGGAAATTTTAGCACAAGAATCAAGTAAGGCACAAATAGAGGTAAGAGGATTTAAAAAACTATATGTTTCTACAAGGAACCTTTTTTATGCACACAAAGAAGGATATCCAAAGTATTTTATGTTTTCAATTATTTTCATCAAATCTCGACGACTTTATAACCTCTTTTCAACTTTTGAAGCACACTTTGCAATATATTTCACGACTACCCATTGAGAAACAACTAGATGAAAAGAAACATTAGATTTCCATAGTATAATAAGATTAACATTGAAAACATTTAGCATATCATCAAGAAGAAATTTGTGAGGTGTTCAAAGGTAGGGATCATCATTTAGGATTCAAGGAACCATTATGTTATGATGATTGATGTCATGAATTTTTAATTTTTTGTTATATGTTTAGCAAAGAATGTCTTCTCAACATGCACATTGGAAGGATGGATACTCTTGCTCCTTCTATATCTTGACACATTTTCTCTCTTTTAACCCATACAAGGATATCGAGCTTCAATAAAACTAATGTTTCTAGGTTTTGGAGCACCTATGTGACAACCCTTTTTGCTAATCCCTCTTGTAAATATTTCCGTGAATTGTAATTCATGTAAATAATATGGAAATTTAATGATTTTTCTTTAGTTAAATCACATCCTTAGTTTTCATGTGTTATCATCAACCATTCCAATTCATAGGTGGTTCACAATTTGCATGAATTCAAATGTTTTCCGATTTGAAATGAACCTTTAATTAGACCAAGTGAGTTTTTTTCAGCTAGTGTTGCATCTCGATTTTTAAATATATGGTGTTAATTTCACTGCTTATTTTATCTTGGTTCTATTGTTTCATTCTCCATTTTTTTCTTTTCTTGAATCATATTTCCTAATGCGTACAATATGGAGCAGGTAATATGAGAAATGAGACAAAGAATTACTTGTATTTGCATGAATTTGTTGAATTGGATAAGATTGTTGTTCTCTCAATATCTTTCATTTTTTCCTCATCCTTTCTCTAGATTTTTTTTGCACTTCTTTTGTGTTTGGCACTTTCTCTCCTTTTCGAGATCTAATTCTCCAATTTCCCATGTTTGTTGTCAATCTTTTTGTAATTTTCACACTATGTTATTTTTCCATGAACGAATCTTTGACAGTGTTTTGTTTTGTTTTTTTTGGGTGGAAGCATGAGCTTGATTGAGCTCCTAGGTCCATAACATTCCTCATCAATACCATGAATGTTTGGTTGTTTGGTTGGTGGGGAGTTGTGGTTTAAACGGCTTGATCGAGCTATAGCTCAATTGAGCCATCATAACTTGACCGAGCCCTTGTTTAACCATGTCAAAAGATTGATCGAGGGTTTTTAAACCCTTGATTGAGCTATTTGAAATTTTACCTTAAGCACTTTATCGAGTGATTGAGGGTCGAAAAAACTGAGTTTTAGCTCCCCTCATGCAAAATTCTCTTCAACACTATCTTGTAGCCTAGTGGACTTAAGGAAATATTTGTCCTTAGGTGGCGGAGTTGATCATGTTGGATTTGTGAAGGAATCCTCTGTCTAATGACATATGAGTTTGAAATTTTTGAATTTTTATCATATTTTTCATCTATTTTCTTTTAAACATTATGCTTGAATTTTTTTATGATAGTTTCAAAGGGGCTAAATGAAAAATCAATAACTTAAAATATAAAACGCACAAAAATTTCAAAAAATACCACCATATTCATTTACAAGTCCTCTTCAAAAGGGTACTATTGATTTTTCAATTTATTTAAGGAGTTGAAAAAATTTGTACGTGTACGCATGTGTCTGAAAATGCAATTCATATTAATTTGCTGACTTTGAAAACTAATAAAAAAATATAATTTTGCATAAAAAAAATAAAGTTTCAATATGCAAAACTTAGTTCTCTATATGTATTCATGCTCTCATATATATATATATATAATATATAATATATATATATATATATATATATATATATATATATATATATATATATATATATAATATATATACATACATACATATACTATACATATATATACACATACATACATATATACATACATATATATATATATATATTATATATATTATATATAATTATATATATATATAACATTTTAGACTAAGTTGTTGCATGTGAACACACACATACCTCTTAAGATGTGTGGAAAATTGCAAGGACACATTTAATTTAATGGAAAATTGACATATTATATGAAAATATTTTTCTTTTGCAAAAAATATCATTAGGACAACAATGTAATTCTCCACAAATTGCCTTTTTACTCCAAATAAAAATTCACAAAACTTATATGAATTATGAGGGCTTCAATTCAATAAAAGATTAAAATTTTTAAATTTTATCGCCACATTTAGTCCAAAAGTGTAAAGAATCTTCACATTTTCATCCTTGTCAAAATGGATATATCATTAGCTATGAGTCAAAAAAATTAAAAGAGCATGGAGTGAATTATGCCACATATAATTTAACTTGTTGGCATAATTCATGTATTGATAATGTGGAGGCATTATCTAGAGGGTAAGAAATTTGAATTAAGAACAAGTCATAGTGGTTTGAAATGTTTATTTGAGAAACCAAATTTAAATGGAAGACTAACAAATTGGTTGGTTTTTTGAGTGAATATGATTTTGAATTCAAACACATCAAAAGGAAGCATAACAAATTTGTGGATGCACTCAACAAAAGGGAAAATGTTAGTATTCTACAACTATTAATATGCATAATTGAGTTTAAAAATTAGAATTTTAAATGTTGTTGTTATGGATAAACGATACATATAGGTCAACCAAAGCATACAACAAGAGGAAGTACTATATAAATTTTAAAGAGTACAAGCTATAGGAAGATGGAAAGCTTTTATGTAAAATTAATGTGTATGTTCCTAATTCTCATGAATTGAGGAATTTGATTATGAAAGAGATGCATAGTTTCCCATATGCAAGATAGTTTGGTTATTAGATTAATAATTTCAACAATAAGAAGTGGATTTTTTTTCCAAGAATGAAGAAGGATGTAGCTAATTATATTTCTAGATGCATGGAATTTCAAAGATTGAAATTTTGCTACAACCATTACCAATTGCAAAGTGGAAATGACATGTTGTAATTATTTATTTTATAAACAAATGTCCTAGGATAACAATCAAACATGAGCCAGTAATGGTGGTAGTGGATAAACTAAAAAGGCCTTTCATTTTATGCCAATGAAACACAGTCATGAGACTGATAACATCGTATAAATCTACATGAAGAAAATTGTTATATGACAAGGAGTGCGAGAATCAATTATTTTAAATAGAGATCCAAAGTTTACTTCCAACATTTGGAGAGGATTATTTAAAGGATTTGGTACAAATCTAAAATTTAGCACATGATATCATCTAGAATCAAATGGAAAAATAGGGAGCACTAATAAAATAATTGAGGACATGTCGAGAATGTATGTGATGGATGAACCATGCAAGTGGAAATACTGTTTTCAAATGGTTGAGTTTTCCGATAATAATGGGTATCAAAATTCATTGAAGATGAGTCCATTTGAACCTTTATATGGAAGAAAGTGCAATGCTCCAATAAATTGGGACAACTCAACAGACTAGGTATTATTTGGGCTAGAATTGTTCAAGGAAATGGAAGAGTAGATGGTTAACATTAAGAAATTTTTTAAAGCAGTCCAAGATAGGCAAAGAGTTTTGTATATAAGAATAGGACAACTTGATAATTTAAAGTAGGAGAACATGTGATTTTAAAACTAAAGAAAAATAAAATTTCATTGAAGTTGGGTAGTTGTAGTAAGTTGATAGCTAGGTTTTGTGGTTCATTTGAGATAATGGACATGATACGACCAATTTCACACATTATTTCATTGCTTGCTTACACAAAAATGCATATTGTATTTCATGCATCTTTGTTAAAACATTATGTACATGTTCTTGGTCATTTATTGGAATTTGATTCAGGTGGATCTAGCTGGAGAATTTTAGGTACAATCAATGTGTATATTGGACAAGAAGGTCATGGTGCTCCAGAACAAATCCATTGCATAGGTAAAGGTCCATTGGTAGATATATAACCCTAAAGAAGTAATATGGGATCTTTAAGATGTTATGCAAAAGGCATACCCACATTTATTTTGAAAATTTGATGTAAATTTGTATATATATAGACCTACATAATGTGGGGCATTGACGATAGTGTTGAAAATAAGGAAGAAGAGCATGTAACACCCAAATTTTGACCTAGAAATAACAATACATAGGTGTACAAGATGAAGGATTGGATAACCTATATATGTAGTGTACTTGAATATTAATAATAACATCATCATTTCCTACAAATGCATAAGGGAAAAGGGTATAGGGGATATGATCCCATGAGAAGGGTTAACTAGAGAGGCTAGACCTTTTTTGTTTATACTTTTGGAAATTAAAGAAATGATGGTTATGGGATCTTGTTAGGTGAGGCAATGTGGCATTTTGATAGCATGAAAATTTAACCATAATTTTTTGGCTGTTTGGGGGTTCACTTAATTGATTATTCACTTTCATCACGAGGCTCTTGCTTCTTGGAGAGAAGAATAGTTTTATGGAGAAGAGCCATGGTTTTGGTTGTATGTTGATATTGTTATGTCCAAGTTAAGAAATGCTTGAGTTCTTGAATATTGGTATTACCGTTGAACTTGTACATAGGATGTGAGTTTCTAAAGATTTTTAGCATTGATATTTCCTAACTAGTAGCCCTAAAGCTTGCGGGGAAATAGAGTAGCTCAACGGACTGCATTGCAAAGACATTGATTCCTTTCCTTAGGTTGTGTAGGATTAAGGGGTAAGATAGCTATAAGTTTATATTTCCTTTGAGAATAATTGTGTATTTTTGGCGGTTATGACTATTGTGTAAATTGTGTGAACAAAGAAAGCTTGAGAGCTAATTGCCTATGAGTTTTAGGGTCTGTCTATGCACCCATATTTGTGATATCAAAACATTAGTTTGGGGTGGCCTACTGTAGAGAGTGAATGATGTGAAATGGTGTGTAGATTTTGGTGGAATATCCAATATTTGAAGTCATTTTGTGAATAATTCATTAAAAAACAAGTGTTTTCTATGCTCCCGCGTATTTATATTTCCACTATGTAAATTACTAATTATTATTATTTCAATGTCAAGTATGATTATAAGTTTTGGTATGGCATGCATGGCTTCTTAATTTTATTGCATAACAAAGAATTGTATTTATTGATGTGGCTTAGGTGGGTACTTAGATATGTTATAATGCAGTGGCTACATGGACAACTTTCAAAGATGAAATTCATCATACCTTAGATCATTTTTATGATATGGTTTCATACATATAATATAAAACAACAAATACCCTTCATCGAACGGTGATAGCTAAAAAAATGATTCAAGTTACAATGTTGAATTCTAGGTTAATTTAGAGATTTTCTATTCTTGTGTGTGGACTTCTAAAAGTATGTTATAGTTGTAGTTGTGCTATATCTAATAATGCAATATAATAGCCATGATCTAAATATAAAATAGATATTTATTTCATATGATCAAAGTGTACACAAAGTTGTGTTATCATCTTTATTCTTTGTACTAAATAGTTTTAGTGAGAGATTAAACATTACTCAATTCACATAGAAAATTGGAGAGTTGTTCAACTAGTGAGTGGCTTCTCTTATTCTTTTTATGGATAGATCTATCACTAAATTTTAGTTATACTTAGTGTCCATCCATAAAAAATCCCACAGGAAAATTAATATTCTTGATTACACAAGGTATGAAATGAAAATAACTTTCATCATATATAAAATGAATAATAAATATTTAGAGAATTTCAAAAACTAAAGGAATATGAAGAATATTCCAATAGGATAGGTCATCAATTATCAAATATATAACATATTAGAAAGAATCATATAAGGAGCGATATGAACATGATGGAAAATGGTTGATATTGTTATTGGAATTGTCTAATATAGAAGTACATGTTGAACAATTGGCATTGACTGGATGGCTAGTGGCCTCGTGAAGATATCTGGAAGTGTGTTGGCATTGATGTCAACAATAATACTGGGAGATGTGTTGGGAAGTTGGAATTTCCTAAATGTTGGTAGGAGTATTGGCATTGATTTCAACCAGACTAGCATGGATGCTTTTCGCAACATATGTTGGCAGTGATGGCCTAGGAGGAATCCCATGGTTGCTAGTGCCCTATAGAAAATAATCACAACAACAGGATTATTGGAACACCATAAGATGATGAAAATAGTGATGGCCTAGGAGGAAACCATAAAATTATGATTATGGTGGTTGGGAGTTCAAGATTCCACGATAAAAAAATGACATATAGTTTGCAACAAGTTTATAGATAGCATATGAGCTCAAGGTATACATTGGACCCTTTTCATTGGAAAGTTCTATGAAAGAGATTTACAACAATGTGTGGAAGTCTAAAAATTACCTCCTAGATCAAAAGTATGGTCTTCCGAAGTCAGGGTCTCGAAGTCCTAAGCAAGCCAATACATCATAGGTTGGTAGAATATTAGAGCATCAGAGCAGTCCAGATCGGATCATCAGAGCAGACTATATCGGGGATCTGAGCACTTTGGGAGATGATATCGAAACCCTGAAGCATGCTATGTCAGAGATTCAGATATTGGAACATCGGAGTAGGTGATATCTGAGATTGGGATATCAGAACATCGAAGCAGGTGATATCGGAGGCTAGAGGCCATCGAAATATCGAGGTCAGAGCATATCAAAATATTAGAAATTATTAACATCTATATTTTAAGAATTTATGACATACAATGCTCTTGATATTATTAAAGTGTCAAGGGATGCCTAGTAGAGTTAACAAAGGATTTGTTGCAAAACCAAGGCTAATCGAGACTTTTTCTCTCTCCTCTGGTAGGACACATGGCGACATGTGATTGGATCCGAAAAGCTAAAGTGGCATCTAAAGTTATCATGACATGGCAGTACGGTGGGAATTTGACATCATGTTTTGGAATTTTTCAGTGGCCCAATGGGACAAATCAGAGTGATGCGTGTTACCTCCCAGGAGTCACCACGTGTAGAATTGATGCCAACATATTGGAGGTTAGTATATCGGATGATGAGGATATTGTAACTCCAGTGCAAATGGCGTTTGAAAAGTTACAATAAAGGGGGCTCTGATATTATCTAGCACATATTCATGTGGATACCCAAAGAAAAAAGGGCACAAAGCGGGGCTAGCACTTAAGTGCTATGGAGTATATTGGAGGATGGAGATTTCGTAGCTCCTGCGTAAATGCATAATTAAACAGTTACGATGCTTAGGGATATCCGATGTATGTGTTGGAATTTGTTTAGGAAGTTAAAAAAATGGAGGGAAAAGAGATATAACACAGGGAGATAAGCCCCCCGACATGAGTTTAAAGGCTTGACACCTATGTGCTATACTGGTGGTCACATGCAGCGGTCCTATGATGTGAAAAGCGATGAGGACTAAGCAGAAGGAGCTAAGATGCAGTCAAAAATTTTCAAAAGCTAGGATACAAAGGGGCTTTGATATAACGCTAAGTCGATGGTCATAGGCCAAATCATCTGAGAAAGTAAACGCTAAGGGAGCTTAACACCAAGGGGCTAAGGGTATCAGAACTAAGTGATACCGTAAGATTCCTCTTGTATGAGTTATGATATGTTGTGACTCCGAGATAATAATACAAATGTGTATGGAAGATGGATGAGTTGACAACAAGGACCACAATCATGCAGAGGAGTTGGTCTCAGGAGTAATGACAACTATCAAATATCACTGGTTTAAGGGAGCAAGGACTACGATTTATAGAAAAGAGTGTTGGGTCTGACTTGAGGTGAGACAAGTCATCCCTATGCTCCAATGCATGCCTTAGTAAATTAAATGAAGATTAGAAAATCCATTTCGAAGTACAATAAAGATGTGTGAAACCATGAATAAGCATGGAGAGCCTCAGTGATAGGAGATCTTTCCATAGAAAGGACTGTTCCTAGTTGAAGTGTGCAGGTGGACTGCGAATTAATTCTTAGTATGGCGAAAACAGTTAGGTGACCATTCACATGTTTAATGCAGCAGGAAGAGACCAAGTCAGACGCAACAGAAAGATGGAAAATCCATGTTGAGGTACACTCGGGTGGTGTGGATTCAGGACATGAGTGGCAACATTGACCAAGGAGCAGCAAATGAATAAAACAAGGAAGCCTAGTTGAGTAAACATGGGGAAAAGTAGCATTGTTGAGAGAGAGATGTGAGGAGAGCTTTGTGTGCACTATTGCGTTTGAGGCAAAGTGATCCTATTCTACTGTGAAAGGATGAGAGTGCATAAGCAAAGGAAAGAGACACCAGGAGAGTGTGCTACCGTGTGTGAAAGGCTGAAGGTTCTTATACAAGTGAAGAAGGCAAAGTGATTCAGTTATGCAGAGATAGACTGGAGAGCGCCTAAGTAGAAGTAAGAGGCTCCGAGAGAATCTATGTTACAATGAGAAAGGATGAAAGATCCTCTATTGTGTGAAGAAGGCCATGAGCATTGTGGTATTGTGGCATGAGAGGTTGAGAGAGCCTGAGAAATAGAAGGTCGAGATCTAAGTGTATGCTAATGAAGAGTAAAAGAAAAAAGTACTGCGAGGGCTGAGATCAATGACTGTTGTTGATAAGAACAACAAGCAGCTGCAGAGCAGGTAGAGTGCAAAGAGTGCTTTGTGGGCCAAGGGTTGTGAAGAATGAATCTGATATCATGCAGAGTGGTTGCCAATTACTGAGAACATTGAGTTCCCTATTGAGTGTGGGTTGGAGCCTGCATACAGGAAGTTGGTGCTTCCATATCTAGTGGGTGCTTGAGAGGGCTTGGGGGTTGGTGTCTCCTGTAAGTTAGTGCTTGCATAAATCCAAGGAGATGCAAGTTGGTGCTTGCAACAAATCCATGAAGTTGGTGCTTCACATGGTGCTTTTGGTAAGCTGAACAAGTGTCTACAAAAGGAGTTAGTTGGTGCTTCCTACTAGTGGGTGCTACCAAACAATCAAAGGGAGTTGGTGTTTCTAGTGAGTGGTGGCTCACCAAATAGATTGATGTAATAGAGTAAGTGATCTTATTTTACATCAATAATAACAACAAGATTTGGTGTTTTTTTCTAGAAATGGTTTACATGTAAAACCTTGTGTCTCATGTGTATGATGCTCATGGTGTGTGCTTGTATGTTGATTTCATATTGGTGCGATATGATATGTTGTTGTTGATTATATGGATGGTTTCCAAGTTTGAATAAGAAAAGTAAATTGGCAGAAAGCATTAAAAGTTACCTTAATACTGATTCAACCCCCTTCTCAATATTAACATTGTTTCCAACAATTGGTATCAAAGCTAGGTTCCTTCAAGAATAACTTAACTGCTAGAAGGTAGATCAAAGGGAAACAATGGCTAATCAATATTGTCTTACATTTGAAGGAGTTCCATTCTTAAATGAATCATAGTATGTATTCTGGAAAGTTAGAATGTAAGCCTATTTAATGGAATTGGATGTTCATGAATGGCACTCCGTATTGAATGGAGAAAAAAGTGAGTAGAATGAAGAAGCCAAGGAGGTCATCATGAAAGGGATTTCTAAGCCAGATGTTGATAAAGTAAGGAATTGTGAGACAACAAGGGAAATGCTGGACAAACTGAAATGTGTGTATGGAGAAGTTATCCACGTGGCTTAAGAAGAGGCTGAGGAGCCCTGCTACTCTAGCAATGAATTGGAACATGCAAAACTTGCTTCTCATCACACTCGCATTGAGGATGAAGAAGACTCGGAAAGGAGATCATGTTTCTCAAAAGGTAATCTATTGTTGTGTGTTAAATGCATAGATATAGGTCATTCATTATCTATATGTACATGTGAATCAATTGAAGATAAATATAGCTATGCATATAGTAGTTGTAATGAAGATAGACCCACTTTAGTAGCAATAGAAAATGTGGGATCCTCAGAGGAAGAAGAGAAATTACTGGTGTGCTCATCCATAGGAGAAAATGAGAATATCCTAGGTAGTAATGAAGAATAATAACCATTAGATATGTGGAAGACTCCTTTAACACATAGATTATTCTATATCTCTGTGGTGACTCAGGTAGCACCTTTGGTAGTGAAGAAAAGTATCTAGATGATAGGATATTTTTTATAAAGAAGTTGATCTTTTCTCTAAAGGAGATCAAGGAACTATCAGAGGAAAATCTCAAGCAAGAGGAGCAACTAAAAATTTATGAGCTTGAGAGTGAAAAGTTGAAAAAAGCAATAGTAAATCTTAATGCTCAACAAGAGGAGGCTAGTAGGCTGAGTGTCATGGTGACCAATCAACTAAGTAAGAAGGACTCTTACTATGAGAGAATACAAGTTGAAGTAGTCTCATTGATACATGACTTAGAAAAGTAGAATATGGAGTTGTCTCAATACCAAAGGCATAAGGGGAGAAAAAATACCTTGGATGAGATGCTTATTAAGAAAAGTACCTCCCTCATCAAGGTTGATTTACGTCTTGAAGGAGAAACTAACCCCAATAAGGAAAAGGTTGAAGGGCCTACTTCCCAGGTAAAGGAAGGCTGAGGTTCCAAAAACAAAAAAGGAAAGGAGGTTTTTGGATAGAAACAACAACAAGGAAAGGAGAAACAACAAAAGAATAAGGGAAACAATAGAAGGATAAGATGTAGCAGCAAGCAAAGCATCAAAAGAGAGCTAGGCAGGTGAAAGAAAACTTTCAAGGAAATAATGAAAACTTTCATGGAAGGCACATGAAGAACCAACAAAGGTCCTTTCCTCCTCAAGGACAAATCATTCAAAGAAAAGATTACCTTTGTCATCAAAAGCCTTTTTATGGGTATTGTTTTTCTTGCAATAATTTTGGACATAAAGCCATAGATTGTAAATGGCATGCAAGAAAACAAGATGTGTTAGGGAGAAGCAACCAGAGGATGCATAAAGAGGCTAGGAGAAGGCATGTTGTCTGTGTTAGGAGTTTGACAAAAGAATTGTCAAGAAGAGTAACTCCTCTCCCCATTCTTAGGCCAATTAAAATGCTACAATTGTGGTAAATTTTGGCACAAGGAAGCTTGCTACAAGCATGGGAAGTTGAAGCACACATTCCAGGTGATGCAAAGAAATGAAGTCAAACATGTCTTCAGTGCTCTGAGTAAAGAGAGCATATTGAGCAATGGAAGGAGAAATCATCAAGGTGCTAACTTGTCTCTGAAGAAAAAACAGAGAAATATTAAGGATGATTCTCATATTCCTGCGAGAAAACCCTTTCTAGAAACCTGTTGTAATGAGTGCAAGATTCAGGTAAGTAAAAAGTAACCTAATTACCATTCTCTTGCAAACAAAGAAAAATGGTAGCAAGTTGGTTTGGGTTAAGAAAGTGGAATTGAAGGAGAAGGTTCCTCTATCCATGTGTACCCGAGAGAAAGCCGAAATATGGGCAAAGAAGAAGCTGAAGAGTAATGCTTCTGTCAGGACTTGACCATTGAAGGTATGGAAGAAAAAGAAGGATGATCTACTGAGGGGGAGTATATCTTCTATTTCTCTTTCATTAAGGAAGAGAATGACCTCAAGGGAGGCCAAATAAGTAAAATGCAGGAAACTAAAAAAGAAAGGTGCATCTAATTGATGAAGGTTCGTGCTTTGTTGTTGATTATAAGAATAATTTGGTTTACTTTAAATGTATCAAAAGTGAAAAAGGACGAGTGCAACCATCATGAAGAGTAAACAAAAGTATCTTATGTTGTGGGAAGAAGAAGATGGGTTGCAGCAGAAGAGTGGATTGACATGAAGCTCACAGTAAAGTCAAGTCCACAAGATCAGTCCCCATGCAAAGGCAAGAAAGTAGTTGTAAGAGATCAGAGAGCATTGGCTTAGGGGGAGCTTCTTTGATAAGCAGTAGCAGATAAAAATTGTCAGCCTCAGAAAGGAAGATTTCTGAGAGAATGAAAGGTTTGCATCTTGGGTGAAATATGCTTATTTGATTTAAGTTGTGAGTTTGATTATGCCTAGCAGTGTTGTGTTTATGAAAAATAATTAGTGTAAGCTTTCAATGTCTTTTAGTCTTTCAATTTGTATCACTATGGGAATTGATAGTTTGGGCTCATGTGGAGTAATATTGTGTGCAAATGAACATTTATTTCTAGGAGGAAGTATTAGAGTCTCACTGGTACATTGTTCCGTTTGTAAAATTTTTATGGTACAATTGGTATTATTTAAGCATAGGTCCATATTTTGAAGCTTGAACTTAGGGGGAGCAGTGCTAACTGTAAATATTCTTCAGAGAAGTGAGCGTAGAAGATGAAGCAACAACGACGAAGAAGAGCAAGCCGAAATTCATCATCATTGATTGGTATCTGTAACAACAACAATATAATGAGCAACTTAATTGATATCAATTTTCTTTTTAAAAGATACAAAATATGCATTGGTATGATGAGTATTAAGCCAACAACCATAAGGTGTTCGAGACTGGAAGAACAAAGAAGAGGTAGTATATGTTCAAGGGAATCATATCACATATGCCTAGTTTATGGAGCAAAAACATCAAAAGTCCTTGAAGGGATGTCTACAAAGCATAATGCACATCTCAACAGTTAGACTTTGGTCTTCACAACCAGTGATTGCATGGGCAGAAAAAGGAAACTTGTAACCCTTTTCCATTGATGTAAAAGGGGGAGAGAATTTGTGGAGATGGTGTGATAGCCTATGCAGAAGAGAGAGTCATTGGTGGCTCATGCTAGGATAATTCTGGAAGCAACATGTGGAGTGGCCATCAAGTGAAGAAGAGGTTGAGGTGTTGTCATCAATGCCAAAGGGGGATATTGTTGGAAAAATGGCATTGAATGGATTACTAATGGCCTAATGAAGACATCTGCAAGTGTATTGGAATTGATGTCAAAAATCATGCTGGGAGATGTGTTGGGCAATTGGAATTTACCAACTACTGGAAGGAGTGTTGGCATTGATGTCAACTAGACTAGCATGGATGCTTGTTGCAATAGATGTTGGCAGTGATGGCCCAAGAGGAATCCCATGGTTGCTGTAGTGATTTGTAGAAAATCATCACAGTAGTAGGCTTATTGGAAAAGCAAAAATATGATGACTACAGTGATGGCCCATGAGGAATCCCTAGTTGCTACAGTGCTCTGTAGAGAATCATCGTAGTAGCAGGTTTACTGGAGAAGCCATAAAATTATGACTATAGTGGTTGGGAGTTGAGGATTCCACGAGAAAATAATGGCACATAGTTTGCAGCCAGCTTATAGATAGCATATGGTCTCAAATTCTACATTGAGCCCTCTTCATTGGAAAGTGCTTTGAAAGAGCTCTCGAATGGTGTGTGGAAGTCTAAAAATGACCTCCAAGATCAAAAGTTATCGTCTCTGAAGTCAAGGTCTTGAATTCTTAAGTAAAATGCTATATCAGAGTTTGGTAGAATATCAGAGCATCGAAGCAGGCCAGATTAGAGCATCACTGAGTAGGCTATATCAGAGGTTTGAGTACATCAAGACTTGATATCAGAACCTTGGAGAAGGCTATATCAGAGACTGGTATATCATAATATCATAGTAGATGATACAAAAAAATGGGATATCAAATCATTGGAGTAGGTGATATTAGAGGCTATAGGCCATCAGAATATTGGAGGTCAAAGCATATCAGAATATCATAACTTCTTAACATCTGTATTTTAAGAAGTTACGATATCTGGTGCTACTGATATTGTTAAAGCATCAAGGGATTCCTAGCAAAGTTAACAAAGGATTTGTTGCAAAACCAAGGCTAATTGGGGCTCTTTCTTTCTCCTCTGGTAGGACACATGGCGACATGTGATTAGCTCCGAGAAGCTGAAGTGGCATCTGACGTCAGCATGACGTGACAATACAATGGACACGTGGCATCCTATTTTTTCATTTTCAATGGCCCAATGGGACAAATCAGAGTGACATGTGTTACCTCTCAAGATTCACCAATTGTAGAAGTGACATCATCATATCAGAGGTAAGTATTTCGAATGATGAGGATATCATAACTCCAATGAAAATGGTGTTTGAAAAATTACGATAAAGGGGGCTTTGATATTATCTAGCACATGGTCGTGTGGAGACCAAAAGAACCAAGCGCGCAAAGCAGGGCTAGCACCTAAGTGCTATGGAGTATATCAAAGGATGGAGGTCTCATAACTCCTTCTTAAATGCATATTTAAAGAGTTATGATGCCTAAGGAGATCTGATGTATGTGTTGGCATTTGGTCAAGAAGTTAAAAGAACCAAGGGAAAAGAGCTATAACATTGGGAGATAAGCTCCTCGATAGGAGTCTAAAGGCTTGGCACCTATGTGCTATACTAGTGGTCATAGGTAGCGGTCCTATGATGTGAAAAGAAATGAGGAATAAGAAGAAAGAGATAAGATACAATCAGAACTTTGCAAAAGTTTCGATACAAAGGGGCTTTGATATAACACTAAGTTGACAGTCACATGTTCGATCATTTGAGAACATAAATTCTTAGGGAGCTTAGCACTAAGGGGATACGTGTATCAGAATTGAGTGATATCATATTTCTCTTGTATGAGTTACTATATGTTCTGACTATGATATAGTAGTACAAAGGTGTATGGAATATGGATGAGTTGACAACAAGGACCACGATCGTGTAGAGGAGTTGGTCTTAGGAGTAATGGCGACTGTCAAAGATCGCTGGATCAAGGTAGCAAGGATTATGATTTATATAAAATAGTGTTGGGTCTGCCTTGAGGTGAGACAAGTCATCCCTCTGCTCTAATGGTTGCCTCAGTGAACTAAATGAAGATCAGAGAAGCTTTGCTGAAGTACATTCAAGATGTGTGAAACTATGAATAAGCATGGAGGGCCTCAATGATAGGATGTTTGTTCACAGAAAGGACTATGCTTGGTTTAAGTGTGTAGGTGGACTGAGAATTAATTCTCAGCATGGAGAAAATAGTCAGGTGCCCATTCACATGTTTAATGTAGTAGGCAGAGACCAAGTTAGATGCAATAACAAAATGGAAAAGCCATTCTGAGGGACACTCAGACAGTGCGGATTCATCACAATAGTGGAAACATCGACCAACGAGAAACAAAAGAAAAAAACAAAGAAGCACAATTGAGTAAATGGGGGGGGGAAGGAACATTGTTGAGAGATAATTGTGAGGAGAGATCTGTGTGTGCACAACTATGCATGAGGGAAAGTGAGTTTGTTCTACTATGAAAGGCTGAGAGTGCCTAAGCAAAGGAAAGAGTCCTTGGGAGAGTGTGCTTGTTGAGTGTGAAAGGAAAAAGGTGCCTATGCAGCTGAGGAAGGTCGAGTGAGCTAGTTCTATAAAGATAGACTAGAGAGTTCCTAAGTAGAAGTAATAGACCCTCGAGATAATCAATGTTGCAGTGAGAAAGGCTGAAAGTGCCTGTGTTGTGTAAAGAAGGTCATGAGTAGTGTGGTGTTGTGGCATGAGAGATTGAGAGAGCTTGATGAATAGAAGGTCGCTAAGTCTATGCTGATGAAGAGAAGAAGAACAAAGTAATGAGAGGGCTGAGATGATTAACTATTGTTGAGAAGAACAATGAGTTGCTGCAGAGAAAGCTCTAATGGTATTGGTAGAAAAATTAATGTTTCCTTTAGCAACTTTCAATATTGTGCAAGGAGAGGAGTAGGAGAGATGAGCATTGAAGTGTCCCAACACCTATTATAGGATTATTACTTTGAATACTTCCAAGATTCACCCCTTTTTTATTTATAGGATAAATTATGGGAGATGCAACAAACCCTTAAGACCTAGCAGAAGGTTGAGTGGCTTGCCATGGTCAGTTTTTTTGTGAGCACAAGTAGCACCCTTTTCTTGGTACATGAATGCATGCTAAGTGTTTAATGGAACTATTGAATGACAAATGCTTAATGAATTGCATGCTTGTTAAGAGTTTGATGAAATACCTATTATCTCTAACACTACTAGGTTGGCCTGAACCAAATATTTTTTTATATGATAATTCTGGGATGTGCATTAGTTAATGATCAAAATTGGATTGCTATATTATTTTTCACATATCTCGATCTTTTCAGAGTGGAAAAATCAAAGGAATCAATTTGCAGGATCATTTTTACTTGTAGGTCCCAGTTTACATAATTAGGGCTTGAAACCTTCTAGGGCCATTTTGAGACATTGAAAAATGTTTCTTGGGGTAAAAAATATCTCACATAAGTGTTGAAACTCGATAAATTATTATGCACTCAGATACTTTTCCAATGGTGTAAGAATCATGTCAATCGAAGTTCATATGCAAAATCTATGCCTCCCACAAGTTGACCTATTATGATTGACAACCATGATTCAAGAGGATGCCATGTAAACCCCCATTACTCATGGAAAATGGGCTATCCATGTCTGGACCATGAAAAAGAATCTAAAAGTGTTAAATTTGTAATCTATTTGGGAGTTGAAGGAGCTAAACCTGACCCTTAGTGGTTACTGGGCTGTTTAGTTTGCTAGAAGGAGTGGGGTTCCATTCTATGCATTTGTATATTGTTCCATAGTAGAGGAGAAAATGGGAATGAGAGTGAGAGAGAATAATAGATGGAGATAGTATTTTGCAACAAGCTAATAGGCCACAAGTATAAGGTAACTCCATAGAGAGTTCCTTATAATTTTTACTTGCATTATTTTCATACCAAAAAAAGGGATAAAAGTAGCCTCACTTTCTAGCTAGGTTTTCTCCTGTAAGGGTTTCCTATAGCAAATATTTGTTTTCATTGTGGTTTGTGTGTAATTGCATTTGTTATTCTATATTTTATACCTTTTATCTATATCATGCATATGTATAAATCAATCTTTAACAAATCTGGAATCTAAAGGAATTTGACCCTCACGGAATAGATTTTATATTATTTTATTAGATTTGTCATGGCAAACTATGCAATGGAATATCCAAAGCAATTTACATATCATATTGGTATCAGAGCAAGTTTCATTGGGGAATCCCATTAGAATTTATAGGGGATCCAAGAAGTGGTT
Organism: Pinus taeda; assembly: GCA_000404065.3. Taxonomy (NCBI): domain Eukaryota; kingdom Viridiplantae; phylum Streptophyta; class Pinopsida; order Pinales; family Pinaceae; genus Pinus; species Pinus taeda. The sequence goes on from APFE030596644.1 coordinate 272,398, forward strand.
TAAGTAGAAAGTCATAGAACCCTAATGATTATTGATGAATCTATTCACAATAACCTTGATTCAATAGAAGAGATATTCTCGAGTTTGAAAGCACGAGTCACATATATCAGTCATAATATGAACCTCCTTATGGTGGCTTTATAAAACAAGCTTGGAGTTCAAGAAGATGGAGGTATTGACTTAGATGTCACATTAGAAGGAAAAATGGGGGATTATGAAGAACCAAAAAAGGAGTCAAGGAAATAATCCAAGAAAGAGAAATCTAGTTTGAGTATAGTTACCCATTCACATTCCCTATTCAATATGGAAGCAAAGGCTAACATAAAGTTATACCAAAATGAGATTGATGCTTTAAAATTGAATCATTAATTCCAACAATTTAAATTATATTTTAGCATTATACCATTTTTTAGATTGAGGTTAGAGCGCCATGCCCTAATGTAATTGACCTCATTAAACATACTAATTTATTTTTTAAAAGTAAGCATAGATATTATTTGTCATACCTCTCTATATTTTTTTTATAGGTATCACTGGACATGCTACTTTAAAGTCATTCTCAACAATAAATTTTGTAAAAACATATTTCTCTGTTCATGTCTCATGAGCACAAGGTATTTCTTCTCAATACTATATCTTCTTTCTAACTAAATCTACACCTACCTAATTACAATTTTAGATAAAACTATTTTGGTGCAACGATAACAAGCACATCAATTGACTTCACAAAGATGTTCCTTTTTCCTTCTCTAAAAGGTTTTTAGCTATAACCCATGGTATTTTTTATTACTTCATTTATTTATTTAAATGATACTCTTTAAACTGTATGAATCATTAAAAAATCGCATTTTGGTACATAAAAATTTAGGTAATTTTTTTCCATATACCCTTAATTTTATATGAGAATTAAACCTAACATCACAAGCGCCTATATTGTTTTATTCATATTTATGACCATTTCATACCTTCTTGCATTGTCTTACTATTGTTCTTAAGAATACATTTATTTTTATATGTCCTTATTCTAAAACTCTTTGTTAGGATATTCTCACACATAGGAAATAGTTAAGTATAACTTGGTCTAGTGTAGAGTTAGGTAAATTGTGTTTCTTTACTATGTACTTTTGTAACTTACAATTCAACGGTCACAATGTGTAGTGATCCGACAATTCATTCTCTCCTCGGTATTATCGACACTTGATCTGTGGCTTAACACCCGATTGGTCCATGATCTCTATTTAAAGAGCATGGAGGGTGATTTATAAGGTAACCGTTCATAAGAGAAGCTTATGTGAAATTTCATTATTTTATTAATAAATTGGTTGAAGTGGCCACGTTGGCTCAGGTCGTGGATTGTTTCCCTCTTTGAGGGTTTTAACCACGTCAACAATACTGGTGTATTGATCTGTGATTTATTTGTGAGTGGTGTCCTTTAGTGTTATGTATGAGGAACTTACCCTGTAAATTCCTACATGGTATTAGAGCTATTTGAGGGTCGCATCCATTGGTGATCCAAATCTGAAGCCGGTAGAACTGCATTCGATTGTCGTTTCCTAGATCCACTACTACTGACTGCTTTCGGGCCGAGATGACTGCTCTATTGTGTTAGGAGAATCTGTTCCAGTGAGGAACCCCTTTCGTTTGATGCAAAAAGGTTTCCGGTAGCCTAGCTATGTCATTTTTAAGATCTTGAGGTATATAATGTTTATTTTCCGTTTTTAGTTATTTTCTCTCTGTTTATTTCGATTTATTTAGCTCTTTATTTTTTTATTATTACCAGATCTATACCTTTCATTTCTGTGTATGCTCTTTTCCCTACGACTCTGTGCGATCTGGGAAAATCAGAAACAAAAAGGAAAGATTTTTCTCATGCGTATGCTCTTTTCCGCCGCATCTTAGTGTGATCTCAGAAAATCATAAACATTGAGGAAAATATTTAGTTTCCAGCTAAAGCTAACTTGAAGCTGCAAGGTTTGTTTCTTTTGTATGTCCATGTTGGGTTTTGTGTTTTTTGTTTTCTAGGCAAAAAAGAGATTTCTCAAGTAAGCACATACCCCAAAGCTTCAGTGATTAAAAAAAAAAAAAAAAAAAAAAAAAAAAAAAAAAAAAAAAACCTTCCTCTTTTCCAAAACTACTAAACCTTTTAATCTAGCTTCACTGGTCGAAAGCTATTTATGAGAATAGATAATCTTGAGTTCAAGTTTTCCTTTTTGTTGAAGCTAATTAGATTAAGTTGGAAAGGGGGCGGATTTTTTTTTTTTTTTTTTTTTTTTTTTTTTTTTTTTTTTTTAAATATAACATTATCATTCATTTCTGCACATTCCCGAACTTCGTCGGCATCTTCAACAACTTTTCTTCAAAAATCCATAACTTCTTCATCCAGAAGCCGTTTTCAGAGCCATTTTTTTTGAATCAGCCTAATTTTTCAAGATCTTTCCATTGGAACACTTAGTTTTAGCATCTATAACTTCAGTTTCTGTTAAAATGGAAAGTCCATGCCAAATTATTCTTGACAACACCAACTACTTCCAATGGTGGTTCTACATTATGGATTTACTTAGAAGTAAACGTCTTTACAGAATATCCTCAGGCCAAGAAACCAAACCAAAAGATGAAGATAAGGTAGCAAATGGGAAAATAGGCAAGATCAAGCACGTGGATTGGTAGGGATGTCTATTTCTCCAGACCTTAGATTCCATATCGCAGAACTTGATACTCCTAATGAAGCAATGAAACAAATCACTAAAGTTTTTGGAATTTAAAATGAACTTAGATCCCATCAACTCGAAAATGAGTTGCTTACATTGGACCCTAGAAATTTTTCTTCCATTGAAGATTTTTTGTCCAAGTTCAAGACCCTTAGACTTCTCTTGGAAGGTGTTAAGGTTAAGAAAGAAGATGGTAACCTTATCTCTTCCATTCTTACTATGTTGGGACCATCCTACTCTGTGTTTGTTTCCACCTTACATTCTATAAGAGAAGCCTTCTTTTCTCAAGGACAAGACTACAAGTCCCCTTCCTTTGATGCCTTTTTGTGATTCTTAAATAAGAGAACAAGAAAAACTCTTACACCTTGGTCTTCTTAATCTTGGAAACTCTTCCAAGAAAGCGTTAGCCGCCCAGCAGCAACCAAATTTAAAGAATCCTAAGAAGTCATATCCTAAAAAGAATGGTCCTAAACCAAACAAGGGCCCTAAGCAAACTCAGTCTCAAATGAAAGATCATTTCAGCAAAATGATAAGACCAATAAAAACAAATGGAAGAAGACTGATAGACATTGTAACTTTTGTAATCGAGATGGCCACTTAGAATCTAATGCTTTAAGAAGATGGAAGCCTTGGAAGCCGCAATGAAGAAACATAACATCCATGTGGAGCACTCTTCAACTTCAACTTCATCTTCAGGAATGGCACTTTTTGCATGTGGTTGTCAAGCATCTCGGTCTGGCTATGCACTAAATGTATCTTCTTCCTCTCATTCTCATGAGTGGCTCATTGATTCTGGAGCTTCTTATCACATGGCCAAAAACAAAGCCATGTTTTCTTCTTTAAATGATTGTAACACAAAAATATATATGTTGGTGATGATAGATCTCTTAGTGTTGTAGGGACTGGAACTGTTCATATAGACAATGGTCAATTTAATGATGTATTATGTGTTCCAACCTTATCCTCCAACCTTCTATCTGTATATCAGAAAACTCATTCATGTGAAGGTAAAATCGTTGAATTTTCACCTCACGATGTTGTAATTAAGGACCTAAGAGATCCTAGACATATTTTAGCTACTGGCATTGCTGATGATTCTACAAGGTTTTTTAAGTTTCACAACTTTGGGTCATCAAATCTTCCCTCGGTATTTGTTGCTCATAATGATGAAGTGAGAAAACTTTGGCATGAGCGATTTGGTCACTTAAACTATCGCTCCCTTCAGAATCTATGTAAAGAAAATATGGTGACAAGTCTTCCAATGGTATCTTGTAGAGATGGTGTTTGTTCCGGATGTGTACTCGGAAAACATCATCAGGACAATTTTGAAAAACATGCCTCTTGGCATGCCTCAGCCCCTTTACAGCTTGTGCATACTGATTTATGTGGTCCACTTCCAGTTGTTTCCTTCTCTAGCTACAAGTATTTCTTAACTTTCATTGATGATTTCTCCAGACGCACTTGGGTATACTTCTTAAAACTCAAGAGTGAAGTATTTAACAAGTTCTTGGCCTTTAAGGCCTTTGTTGAAAAACAATATGGACATCAAATTCTTAAGCTAAGATCTGATAATGGCGGAGAACATGTTAAAAACACCTTCATCAACTTTTGCACTGAGAATGGAATTCAAATGCAACATATTGTTCCATATACTCCACAACAAAATGGTGTAGCTGAAAGGAAGAATCGCACCTTAAAGGAAATGGCTAATTATATGCTTCAATCTAAAGGACTTAGTCTTAATCATTGGGCAGAAGCAATTAACTGTGCAAATTACTAATAAATCACACTCCTACTAAGGTTTTAAAGAATATCACTCCAGAAGAAGCATGGAGCTCAATTAAACCATATGTGAGTCACTTTCGTGTTTTTGGAAGTGAAGCATGGGCCCATATTCCAGATGAGAAACATAAAGCTTTAGAACCTAAGAGTGAAAAATGTGTTTTTGTTGGATATTCTGAAGATGTCAAAGGATATAGATTCATTCCACTTAAGTCCAAAAATGTTATCATTAGAAGATATGTAAAGTTTGCTGAAAATATATCGGCCTATGAGCCTAGTTCGGTGGATGCGCCACCTCTCTTTGTCCCTTCTACTTCTGAAAATATTTCTTCTTCAGATGATGATAGCAAGGATGACAATCCTCCCCCACCTTCTCAGGATCCTCCTTCGGCTCCTCAACTTCCAAAATGGGTCTGTGCTACTCGGGATGCAACAGGTGCTCTTGTCAGTGATCCTACAGATTAGCGACGTACACATTCTCAGTTCAATAGAGCCTCTTCCTTACTAGCTCAAGCTTAAGCTAATTATGATCCTGATACCTTTGCAGAAGCTTCAGGCCATCCAGATTGGGACACAGCTATGAATGAAGAATATCGTTCATAATTGGCAAATGATACATGGGATCTTGTTCCCCTTCCAAAGGGACAAAAAATTGTTAGATACAAATGGGTTTACAGAATCAAGTATGGACCAGATGGAAAAGTTGATAAACATAAAGCTTGTCTTGTTGCTAAGGGTTTTTCACAAGTTGAAGGCATTGACTATATCAAAACCTTCTCCCCTGTTGCCAAAATGAATTCTATCTTCCTTGTTCTTTCCCTTGCTACCTCTTTCCAATGGGAAGTCCATTAGATGGATGTTAAATCTGCCTTCTTGCATGGGGACTTACATGAAGAAATCTATATGGAACAACCTACTGGCTTTATACAAACAGACTCCAGCCTTGTATGTCGGCTTAAGAAATCCCTTTATG